>BJBW01002039.1:99497-145614 GCA_004320125.1 Scolopax mira
AAACATTATTCAAAATCTGCATGTTTTTACTTGAAGCATCACATTTTTACATATTCCGAATCAAACTGCATATTTTTCATCTTCATTCATATACTATGTATTACTTCAGCAGATGAAGGTGCAGTGACCCCCATGTCCTCTGGTCTCCTCTGGCTGCTGGCTCTGGGTTTCACGAGCCCCTGAAGTTTGTGGTCTCATTCTGAGTGCTGAGACTCAGGCTCATGCAAATTTACACAATTTGGATCTCTCCAGCAGCAGATCTGAGATATACCCAGTTTATCCAGTGGGTGGCTCCTAGATCCCTGGTCTGCCCTAGCTGCTGGATCTGCCAGCCACTGAGGTTCACTCTCAAACTTCAATTTGCTCTTAGTCAGGCTATGGTTACATGTTGCAACAAGAAAAATTTCATCTGTATACAAAGCAAACAAAAAAGTGAGAGTGGTGAAGTACTGGGAAGAACTTGTCTATCTCCATCCTTAATAACGAACAGAAAAAAACCATTCTTAATAGTGAACATACTACTCCTTATATATGTTATGATGACTCCTTTACATTTGGGGCACATATTAGGACTTTGTTGGTAGGCCCAAAGCAGACATGAACATACTCTGCAGCTCTAAAACACATGAAAGAAATCAAGGGAAGCTCTTTATGGAAACATAGAAATAATCTTGGATTCTTATCAAGATATCACCCAACTAGCAGCAGGTGTGTTCTCAGGAGAATGGTTTTTATTTGATTAAACACAATCAGTTCGATCTGCAGCAAGGAAAAGGGATACGTGTAAACAAGATAAGACTGTTCACCAGGACAGATGGAATATCAAAGTGCTAAAAAGGACTACCTCATGATAAACGCATAATTTTAGAAACTTGCCAGAAATTTTACCAGTTGGACAGATCATGACCTCACCTCCATGGCAGTCACACTCATTAGTATTTTGTATCATGGTTTATTTTGCAACAAAGCCACAGTTATAGCACTCTCATAACACTAATGCATATTAGATGAATTACATTTTGGTTTTTTTCATTAATTCTTTTTGTGCTCATTATGCATGTGCCCTTTTTGTCTGGACACAATTATTTCTAAAATGTCTCTATTAAAGGACTTACAGAAAAGAATCATGAAGACAAATATTAAAACAGAGAATTTCATAGGAAAGAAAATAATATCAGAATTGAGTAAAGATTTTGGGAAGTTACTTGTCTTTTAAAGATTCATCTCTCTGGCAGTGTTCTTGTTATGCATGAATTAACTTTGACTTGTAATCTTTCCAAGCTGACTTTGGAAAGCTCCTCTAATACAACCAGCCCTGCCAAGTTTCTTGGTTTATCTGTGCAGCAACACATGGTTGTCACGGGAAGTACAGAACAACATGCTGGTTACATGTACTTTTCCCCTTTTTCTGGTGCTTTCAGATATCTTGTTGACTTTGGAACAGCTCATGCCTTCCTCTCTTGGCATCAGCTACAGCTGTTCACAACAGCTGGGAACTCAGCAGAGAAAAGGGTAGCAAAAGCAAATGACAGGAAAGACAAAGTCTGTCGGCAAATTTGCCCCTTCTTTCCTTTTTGAAGGACTAAATATTTTTTCACTACAGAATTATGGATCAGTTTTCAAAGACAACACCACTTATCTCGTTAGGAGAAATGCTATTTTTTAATGAGGGATGTATTAGACTTTTTGTGTCCTTCTGCATTCTGTGAAAGAAATGGTTTCTCAAATAATAAACTACCCTTTGGAAAGGGTAGCATGGATGACTGAATGAGTTGATGTGATACTCCTCGTAACTTGCCTACACTGTATATGGGCACAGGAAAGTTGGAGAGGGAAAGAGAATACAAAACTTCTTAGGCCATGGGGATTCAGAGTTACTTACTTGTAACAATACAACTGTATTCCTCTAGGGTGTGAACATGGTTAAATGAACAACTGGAAAACTGTATCCTTAGTCCTGTTCATCTTGGCCAGCAAACCTGAGTCAACAAGCTGAACTTTGTGCATCTTAGTAAAGACTATAGTGCAAGCACTTCCAAAATAATACCATAGAACTGGGGACTATTCTTGGCTTACCCCTCTCTCTAGCATGCAATTATCTAGCCAAATAGACACAATAAAAACATTTATTTTAAGTCTTTAATGTTTTTTCTAACTCAGGGTATGATACAGACAAACATGTCTGTAGTAACTACTCTAGGGATGAGGAAGAATTGGTAATTTAGTAGATCTGGTCTTTAATTAAATGTCAAATACAGTTGTATGGCCACCCCTGGGAATATTTTAAAGTGGCTGCTTAAGACATAAAGGCTGCTGGTCTGAAGTATACCCTTTACTAGTTTAGTGTGTATTTTAGTCTTATTATTTGTATTACAACAGAGCTATGAAGCTGTACTGAATTTGTGTTAGATACTGTTACAGCAGGGAGAAAAGGTAACGGGTGCCAGGAGGAAACCATTGAGGAATGGAGTTCTGAGTGCCAAGCTAACTGTCATGGGGTTTTGACTAACCTGTTCTGTTCATATTGTGTCATTTTATTCTTTATATATTTCTAAGAGAGAAAGCTTCTTTGAGAAGAACTTGTTCATTGGAAGGCTGTTAATAATGTTACTTAGAGCTGATATTCAGTCACTACAGGCAGACGTAACTCCACTGAAATCAGTTGATGATTTTGCCCTGTAAGTTTGTAGCTGTTCTATAGTGGTACAAAAGTGATCAGAAGATCAGCTTCATTAATTTTAATGGGCACACTTCATGCATTCAAACAATATGTGATTTTAATATATAAGAAAAGAATACACATAGAGACTTAGTTGTCATGCTGCAAAGTATTGTAGCACTTTTTAAGCATCATAACTAAGTGCCTGGAGTAGCAATTCAATATGTAAGAGAAGCATAAAAGCCCTGACAGAGTGAATAGCAGCTACCTACACTTTCCAACAGGAAGTTCTGAAGACACCTCTGTAACACAAACAAATCCACCGCCAAATAATTGCTAAACCAAGAAGATGCAGCAACTCCAGACTTCCAGATTTGGCAAATAGCATGAAACTATTGAGCAAAGATAAATTAAAATAAATTGAAGGATAAACAGAAAATGACAGGTAGTTGATTTGGTTTTTACTCAGCAAGGCACATTTTGACAAAAAAAAACCTTACTTTGCTTTTTCTTTTATTAAGCCAATACAAATGAGAGTGATTGAATGTAGAGAATGCTGAAGCTTCCTCAGGTCAACAGTATAAAAAACTGTCTAGAACTGCATCTTAATAAAATTGGAAAAAATAAACTTTTGTGGAAGAGTTTCAGTAGAATAAAGTTCTTAAAAAGACTATTAGTAGTGAGTCAAGATTCTAAAAAATGGAAAAAAACAGTAATAATCAACAAGAAAATTAGATCTTGATGGTCAAAACTTGCTGAATTGCCAAAAGTGAAGGAGAGGTAAGCATTGCAAGAGAAAGCAAAGCAATATGAAAAGATGCTGCAATCAAATAAATAAAATCAGTCCAGAGAAAGGTATAAATGTCATAATAATGATGCTATTGAGATAAAAAGGAGTCTAAATGTGATTCTCAACTAGGTAGATATTTGTCTCAATATTGTTAAAAAGGTGATGCTGATCAAAACAATATCTTATTTTTAATAGCAAAGGAGAATGCATGGAAATTATTCTTTTCAATATCAAAACAAATTTCAGACTGTTTAGCTTCCTCTAGTTCAGATAAATAAAATAAATCTACCTACATATCTGAAACAATCAGCAGATTATGTGTCTATTAGGAAGGAAATGTTCAAAAGTGAAGTTCAAAACAAGTTGGAAATTGGTAGCAAAAAAAAAAAAAAAAAGGTAGCAAATATCAAGTGTTAGTTAAGCAAAGGGTGACAAAGTCACCACTGAGAGAATGCTATGAAAAAAGTAAATCCTGCAAAATTATCAGGGTCAGTGCTTATACTAGAGAGAAGCATTATTTCTGACATGGTGAAACACCCCTGGAATCCTGGAATAGCATGTAAAATTCTAACTGTTCATGCCAGGCAAGATGAATTCCAACTGCAGCAGGTTTACAGAATGACTGAGATGTCAGAGGGAAAGGCACATTTAGCCCCCAAAAAAGGAGGCAAGATCAGATTATTTAATTTAGCAAGCTAGGGCTAAGAGGAAAATACTTGCATTAAGTTAGTGCATCAAGGGAGTATCAATGATGCATATTAAAGAACCGGTTGTCCTTCAAATCTGAATCCCCAAAGACTTCCACTATTAGTCTTTATGGATTTTTCTCCAGCATGTAATTCATGAACCTTCCATATTTTGAAAAAATAGGTTGGACAAACTCTACCTTAATTTGAAAACCATGTCCAGGACACAGGCCAACCTGTACATGGGGATTTGTTCACCAAAGAATGAGCCAAACAAGTTTAATTAATCATGCCACCAGTCTTGTGTAATCATTGACAACCAGAAGACATACCAAGACTTTACATGCTCCTATCCTTAGACGCAGGCTATTTCAACAACAAGGAAAATTTGAGTAGTTTACCCATATATATGTATATATATATATATACATGCACTCAAAATATTTATGCAGAGAAGAAGGCAGAACAAAAAAAATAATCTTACTTTCACATTACCCTTCTGCACACAAATTAAAGTCAGAAGTGGCTCAATGAGTGGTTAGCTGAGTAAGTGTCACAAATGCAGGAAATGCAAGATTTTTTCTTACCCTGTCTCCATAGGGTAAGCCTCTTAAACATACTCTTAAAAGTACTGTTCCTTAAAAATATAGGGTTTGGATAATCATCCTTAGATAAGAAGGGAAAGGGGACTATACAACAATATTGTTTGTATCTAATTATTCTACATGTCTAAAACTAGCTTTGTTCTGTAGCTATTAGTAGCAGTTCAGTTTCCCAACTCCCATCTGTGGTTTTCACTGCATTTTCTGTGATCTTGATTATAGAACTCCTCTTCTGAATGTAAGTTTTGCTGCTTTCTTTTTTTCCCTTTGTGTCTGGAGAGGTGGAAGGGGGGAGCAGAAGATGAAGGGATGTCATACCCATCTACCCTGGCCTTTAGGGGCCCCTTCTAAAATTGGTTTCGTACAGATTTGGCTGATACTGCTTAGTTCACAGGGAGAGTGGAGGAACCGTTCCTTTAAACAGAGGATTAGAACAAAGAGGACAGAAATTCACCACTGCATTACTGATCTTCTTCTATTTGATTAGAGAAAATACATTAACATCTAGGTTATACTAAAATACATTCTTGATTTAGAATAAGGTATGTTTATGGGACAGACAGCAACTGAACAATGTCTGTGAACAATTGTCCAGAACTATCACCTCTCTTCTGCTTATGTATCTTGAATTTAATTTATGCCTGTGCTGTTTCTCTCTCTTCTCTTTTTATTCTTGAAAGTGTATTGAAACAAGAATGGGGAGCACTATCTAACGCCCTCATAATAGGGTCTTTTCAGCTGCAATTTTTCAGACTTTAATAATGTAAATTAAATTTTCCCTGTTGATTGTTCCCAATTTACATGAAATTTAAGAAGACCATTGATTTTTTTAATCCAGGACTCTGGTTTACAAACTAATCAGCCCACAAATAAATATAAAAATTTAATCTGCTAAGTCTAAAAAGATTCTGTTCTTAATGAGTTTAGTCCAGCCTCTCAGAACATCTCATAATCACAGCAAAAATTATCATTTTCCAGTCCACGGCTGAAGGGATGAAGCAGGAATTTATCGTGAAGGTTTACAGCTTCTCTAAGGAAGCCTGAGCTGACCACATTGCTGAAGTCTGCCTCTTGTATGGTCTTTAGGACTCTCTTGTTAGGCCTAACCCAAAGAAAGAAGCCATTGATTCAAAAACGTGTGGTGGGTTAACCCTGGATGGACATCAGGTTCCCACAAAGCCACTTCATCACTCCCCTCATCAAATGGCCAGGGGAGAGAAGATACAATGAAAGGCTCCTGGGTCAAGATAAGGACAGGGAGATCACTCAGCAATTACTGTCTCAGGCTCAACTTGGGGAAAATTAATTTAATTTATTATCAATCCAAATTCTCTCACACAACCATAGTCACTTTGATACAATGGCCACTTGGTGCATCTTCCATGGGAGCCCGTGCTTTATGCAGAGCATTATCTGTACCTTCTGGAGATGTGATTCTGGGGTGCTTTTCATATGACCTGTCTTTTTGCTGTGAATGAAACAGAAATTTGGGGTTTTGTTTCTGCTGCAGAGATCCGGTTTGGTGTTATAGGAGAAGCACCTAATCACTGCTCTCCCTTTTCTGATTTCTGTTGGTCTGAGTTGTTCTAGCTGTTCTCAGATATAGCTGAAGTCCATGGGAATATTGTCTTGAACATGGTAGGTGCTACTTTATGTAATTTGAGAAATCAGTTACGTCCTAAATTGTGTACTGTAAGCAAGCAGGTACTTTTATTTTCACTGTCTCGCTGGTTCAGCTTGCTATCTATAATGTGGGGATAACAGTAACCCTTCACTTCACATTGCACTTTGTGAAGACAAATTAATGCTTGTGGAGCATCACAGCACTGAGTGCCAGAGAAAGACCCATGAGGAAATTAATAATTCTGTCTTCATTGCAGCCTCTGAAAAGTGTGCCGCAGATAAGGCTTGAGTCCACAAAATGAACAATGAGGGTAAAACAAAACTGAATAGCTGCTCTCTTTTAATTGATCACCATCCATTCTGTTCACTCAATGGGGTAGGGGTCCCGTGCAGAAAAAATACAGTCTGTGATTATGTATTAAAAGCCTGTGTCATAATGGGTATCCTCAAGGGAGAAGAACTAGGGCTGCACAGACTGTTGAGTTCTCTCATTTTGTACTTGTAAGTATTTGATTTTGCCACTGTAATATCTATCACAGGTGTTTATGTATAAAACTCTGCCTTGCTGTCATCTACGCCTTCTTACCTGCATACAGTCCCTTGAACTCCACTTCAAACATCCCAATAGATGTAAAATGTTTTTCCATGGATGGTTTTTCCCACAAATGTTTTCCTTATTCATTCCTTTGCTTCTTCTCCCCTCAAGTCTCCTTTTATCTTTTGTGCTATTTGTGCCAATAATCTCTCTGGAAAGGAAAATGTCTTGGCTTCTTTAGAAGGTCAAATAATTGCAGTGCTTTTTAAAGATCAATGACTTTGTGCTTTTAGCAGTCTAAATTCGAGTATGATACTCATGCCTTATTGTAGTCTTTTTTTGGGGGAGAATTAAAAGTCAGGATCAGTCAGCTACTTTACATAATTTAATACCTTCCACACTTGTTCTTTGCTTAGTTGGATTGTTTCTTTCCATTTTTTCATCTTCAGGAGCTGTACTTTTTTTTTTCTTCCCTTTGTTGATAGACCTTTCATTACAGGGAACCTTAGGACACAGACCTTTTGTCCAATAACACTGAATATATGCTTATTATCTTTTATTAAATGATCTGAGCAAGGACTTGGTCTTTCCCATCCCTCTATGCGGAGACGGCAAAATGAAACACAGGTCAGGTTGTGTTAATTATTTCAATATATACTGGTTCATGTGCCTGGAGAGAGAACAGGGTGAAATCCAATAGTACTTAAAAAAATGAATCACTACAAGAAAATTAAAATTTTCGGCTCCCACATAGCACAGCCTTAGTGGAAGAAAGTTACATCTGATTGATACTGCTCCAATTTTTTTGGTCTTTTTTTCTTGTGGATTTGAGGAAGGCTGAGCTCATGTGAACTTCAGCCATGAGGCAAGGCTTCCTTTCTGTGGTCATTTGTAATTACAATAAACATTAGGGGAAAAAAAAAAGGTTCGTGTGATTTTGCAAATCTGACCCTCACATGTAGATGTATCAGGAAGCTTTGTAACATGAATATATAAAAATCACTGCCTTCTTCATGTTGAAATAATCTTTGTAAAAACAAGATACAATTGGCAGAGAAGTGCCACAAAGGCCATTTGTGTATCTGTTCCTGAAGTCACAGTAAACTCTGATTTTCAACAAGACGCAGCATATTCAGTGTCTTGGGACACTGCTGGGTCTTGGAAGTGTTTTAATACTTTTGTTTGTTCTCAACCTCTAAAGGCTTCCCCATGGAAGTTCTAAAGGCTTTAGGATCATTGCATATTAAAAATTAGATACATAGCCTCACATGGCCCCAAGTGGCCTCCTCTGCAGCAAGACGACTATGCCTCTGTATGATTTACAAATTAGTATTTGAATTATCTAAGTCTTACCAATTAAAAAAACCCCACCCTTTTCTTTTTAAATTTGTTTTCACACTTTTAAGTTTTATATCCTTCTTGGCAACTTTTAGCAGTTATTAAAAATCTCAAATATATGTGGGCAAATAGGAAAGTGGGATTCTGATGGAGTAAGAATTATCACATTTGCTTAAGGGGGTAAAGGGATATTTTTATCATAAAAATTTGCCTTACTGGTGTTCGGTTTTCATGCTCTATTTCAAGCCTCTGGACACTCATCTTGGAATTAGGTTTCTCATTTGAGGACTAGTAAGGTATACACCATGCATAATAAACACAGCCTGCAGACAATCTAGACATAAAAAAGTGACTGCTGATCCCGTTGCTATTTGGGGACAGGAGGAGAGGAAAAGTCAGCATCAAGAAGATGCTAATAAATGAATATGTGGGCTTTGATATTGTGCAGACTGGCTCCACTGATCAAAATCCAGCACCTAACACAGAGCACATTATATCTTCAGCACCTGATTTCTGGACTAGGATCTGCAAACCTTGCCCAACAGTGTCAGGCCCCCACGTATTTGCTGTGGCTACAAGTTTGCTTGTGTAGTTACTTGTAGAGCAGGGGCCAGTTGAGTTAATGATGTGTCATTAACAGACTCCCTTTGACTAGAAAGTTGCAAATGGGGAAAACACCCTATTAGAAAAAAATTTTTTTTGTCCTCAAGATTCAATTATGAAGAACTTTAATTAAAAAAGACATTCTTAAGCACATAAAGTCGGAATACAGTAATAGAAAGTCAGATTTTAAATAAACTGATGAACAGAGACAAAAGTCATAGCCATTGAGCTAGCATTGTTATAGGAGTTATAGGCAGATACATATATATAGTCAAATGCCTACAAATCTTATCCATATCCATACCTTACCTTGAGATTTCAAGGGGTTCTGTGTTGGTTCTGTGATCAAATGTAATTGTGCAGATTTTTATGTGATATATTTCCATAAATAAATAGAAAGAAGTTAAAAAAAAAAAAAAAAAAACAAAAACCCAAAAAACCTGATGGTGTCTTTTTGAGAAATCATGGAATGAATTTCCAAAGATATTTAAAATTTCCAATTAAAAAGCAGTATTCATTCATACAAATGCTGAAATTGGTGATTGGAAGATATTTTCTTTGTTGAGTAGAATCAGAGAACCACATATTGGAAGGAGGCTGGAGGTCATCCAGTCCATTTCCTCCATTCAAATTGGGTCCAAGGACTTTGAAGGATGGAGACTCACCACATCTGGGCACCTGTTCCAATATTTAACAATCTTTAGAATTAAAAATTCATCCTTATACCTAATTGTAACATTCCTTGTTACAACTTTCATTCATTACCTCTTTTCCCGTCACTGTGCACCTCTAGAAAAGTCTGGTTCTGTCTTCTCTAGGTTCTCCCATTGGTAACTAAAGACTGCAACTCTACCCTCTATGTATAGAATAACCCTGTAATACTGTAATCTGAGGAACTGATTGGTGAAATGATTTTCCAAGGACAGATGAATGGAAATATGGCGAAAAAGTCAGTCCCAAGGTGGAAGGTGAAATGTGTGTTGCAGGAAACTTACCAACCGCAACCTGAACCTGCCTTGTCTGAGTAAGCTTGTTTAAAGAATACCCTTTCACGTTAAAATTTCCTATTTAACTAATTATCTCATATAGTACCTAAACTTGTTAAGTCTTGTTTAATAAATTATAATTTTATAGTCCTGTTTAGCCAGCCTCATTTCCCACTCCCACTTGGTAATAAATAAAATCATGGAAGACTTGAAAAATATTTTATATATAACGGTAAAATAAGACTCTTAGTTCAACTGAACTTCTGAAGTTGTATTGAATAATCTGATTTACTAAAAAAATATTTTTATTGTCTATTTATCATATCCAAGTTGCAGCAAGATTAAATTCTACTTTGAAGGTGCACACAGATTTGGATCAGACATTGAAGTAGTGTGTTAGGCAATAGGAATAGTAAGGAAACAGGTTTCACAGACCACAGAGAAAAGAAATGAAAAATTTATATATTTTTCAATATGTTTTTGTGGGAATATAGTTACAATAAAAGTAGGATGTCTGTTTGCAGTTTATATCAGTTGCTACATAGTGAAGTAGTCTTGATTTTGTTGAAAAAAATTGTAAGAAAGTAGCTGCCGCCAGTGACTGTTCTAATCAAAAGTTGGCTAAGACTATACAAAATACAGCTTAACAGAATAAAGATAACTCAAGGACATTTAATGCGTTGCTCTAATGGTGTGGATGGGAGAAACATAAAAACATTAAAAATCTTATCTGATTTAATTTTCAGGCCCTCGCTATGTGAGTTTTAATATTTAACACACAAAAAAGTACCAAGAAAAAATACTGCACATTGATATAATGAACATAAGGGAAACCATTTTCATTTGCATAGATAAGATTCATATTGCAACGGTCAAGCAGATGTAATACAAATGTGATTGTTAAAGAAATACACAGCATAGCATTTTACATTCTTGTTTATTCTAAGATTAGTGAGATTCCTAGTCTCTGCGTATCTCAGTACTTCAGTTTTTATTTTCTGTGGCAAAGTCTGTGTTTGTTGGCCAACTCTTCTAGTCAAATCATATTGTAAACAAGAACTTGACTTCATGAATATTTCATCTTACCATTGCTATCATCTAACTTTTTAAAATTTAATTATCTAGTTGACAGTTGACAAATATGCTATGATTTTGGTTTGTAAACTTTTTATTTAAATAAGCTTTGAATGGGGAGATATTTCTTTGGAATTGTCTCTTTCCTCCAAACCCCTCCAGTATATACATACTGAAATGGTCTACTGATAGTTTGTTAATTCAGGAATCAAAATATTTCCCAGATACTTAAAGGTCTTTGGGAAAACGGTGTTTCACCTTGAAATTACCTGCCTTCCCTGTGATCATAAAGTGATTCTAGTTGTCAGTAATTTTTGTATCCAGAAAGAAAAATGAAGTTGTTCTTAAAGGATAAATAATTAAGGGAACTAGTAGAAGGAGACTTAAGATGGACAAAATGTACCTTCCTGGTGATTCAGGATTAAGTTCACTGGATTTAATACACTGGCCTCCGAATTTACTGGAGCGCCACAAAATGGAATTAGAAACATTGCATTTGTAAAGAAAATATATATTTATATGGTGCAGAAAAACATATAAACATAACAAAGCAAAAGTATTTGCACCTGTGGGATAAAGACCACACCAAAAAACTTTGTGTCATTTTCCAGCTGTATGTTTGCAAAGCAGAGAAGTGGAGAGGAGCTGCGGTGTCAGTGGTAGAGCAATGACCTGCACCCATCAGCTGATTATATGGCAGCATATAGTTTTTCTTTAGTGGGAACTGATACAGCCTCAAAGACCTCAAAGAGAGGGGAAAACAAGTCTGCTCTTCAAAAGGGGTTGTAATCCGGCAGCTTTTTCACTGGAGGAAATTCAGGGAATGCTGCCAAGCAGTGAAGTTGATGACTGGCACATGGACAAAGCTGAAAGAATCTGTGTGTAAGAATGAGAGTTACATTAAAAAAAAGACCCAAAACCCAAGGATCATGTTTAATCTCTGAAAGGGATCAAATTATTTATGTGAGACACTTACTAGGACAGCATTCTGGCTGGCCTGTCTGGAAGAAACTGCATTTCAGATTAATAGCAACGAACACGAAACAGGTCCTTCAGATTTGGAGTAGACCTTCAGAACAATGAAAGTAACATGGAGGAAAAAGGCCTGCCATTTATGGTATATGTCACAAGCCATACAAATTTCCTAACTAGTGTCATCTGGATTCTTGCTGCTAAGGAGGTAAAACATTGGGCACATGAAGCAGCAGCTGCGACAGCACTGAGAGCTGGTGGGACCATTCTGAGAGCGTTAGCAATGGAAGCAGCAGGTGTGGAGATACCCTGGCCACCAACTCTCGTTCTGGAGTGATTTGATGGACTTACCTGTTACTACTCCTGCCAAAATAAGAGATGCTGTTGCTCTATGTAACTTGCCACTTTGCCATCTTTAGCAAATACATCAATAATTTTAGTTAGGAGTGACAGAATTTGAGTGGTCTGAGACTTAGTTTCAAAAGTTAGATTTAAGGCGTAAAAGTTTACATTTTATTTTGCTTTTTGTCTGCTCATCTCTCTGAGAGCTATTGGTACAGCAGTATGTTCTTGCAGTGCTGCATCTGCTCCCTTCATTATTTCCCTTGACCAGCAAGCAAAGTCATTGTAATCGTCAGAGAATGTATCTTTTGGAATGAGGTGGATTCTGGGAAGGTCACCTGGGTGGTCATTTTGAGAGAGAAGACTGAGAAATGGGTCAGCTGTCTAAAGACAACCGCATGTCAAAAAGATATTAAATGTGCAAACAGTATGGGCAAAAGATGAGCGATTCTCCGATGAAAAGCACAGAAAGAGGAGAAAATAAATTTGCCCTTGTTTTAGCATGACACCCTGGTTCTACACAAATGGTTAAAGTGGCTTTGACTGTCTTTTTCTACAAAGTCAAGAAAGAAAGAAAGAAAGAAAATCATGTCAGAGCATACCACTGTGAGTCCACCAAGTCAGTGAAGCTGGATTTTGTGAAGATAGATTAACTACTTGAAAAAAAAAAAGACATTACCTGAGATGGAGCAAGTGCTTTAGGTCAGAGTGTGATTTCATTTACACCAGCATCAATCTGGATTATCCTCAGTGGTTTCAGGACAGATTGTCTTCAGTAGAGGTACTCTGGATTTACAACTGTGTAAGTGAGCCCACCACTTAGCGCCCTGGGTGAAGTGATATGCAGATCGAAGCAGTCAGAGCCAAGCTCTGCCCCAGGTTACATCCAGGCAGCTCCTCTGAAGTCACTAAGTGCTTTTCTTTATCTCCCTAATGCTTTGCACTATTTCTTGTCTCCCATATAATACTCTTCTTTCCCTGACACAACCTCCCCACCGTTCTCTCCGAAAAATGGTGATGAACTAGCAAAGCGGTGACCTCTCCTCATGAGAAATACCACACCATGCTCTGACACATTTTAACTGTTTCCCTTTTTCTACTGCTGGCAAGACAAGGCTGCTGTTCACCTCCTTCTCCATTCCACCATGGCAACCCACAGGCTTTTTGGTCCATTTTGATCTGGTTTTCGATCCATTTTCATCCAGTCCATTTCGACTGGTTTCATATTTACATCTGAATGAGAATCAGCCTGTTTTGGGAAACCTAGAGGGAAAAAAAGTGCCTTCCATGTTAGGTGCATAACGCTGAGTGAACTTTATACATAATTCTACAGAGAGATGGAAAATCGCAGTGGTATAGTAGGTTACAGGGGCTGTTGAGTGGCAAAATAAAAATAAATAATAAAATGAAAAAAAGCAGCCTCAATACGAAGGGCACTAATGAATCACTTTAAGTAGAGTGATGTGTCCCTGTGAACTGCAGCTTTCCTGGCAACTCTGCTTTTGTGTAGCACACACTGCAGGGTGACACCTCTATACCAACCAAGCCAACTGCTTGAGAGACCATCCTTAGCACATCTTTCATATGTTCCTCCAGTTTTTTTTCTTCCTCTGTCTTCACTTAATAATGTAATCAAAAGCTCAGGGAGTTGGCCATTAGGGCACACTGGGTTTGAAAAACATTCAACCTTCCAAGCCTGATTTATTAAACAAACATCTCTATTATCTATATTACCCTTTCTCTTGAAAATAAAATTTAGCTGAAGATTCTTACTGTATTCCTGTGAAGGAGACTGAAAAAGTAAAAGTAAAATTTTACCTTTCCAGAAACTTTCACCTTTCACCTCTTCAAAGTCCAAACTTACTTGACTTTTAGTCGTCTAATATGAACATCTGCAATTTACTTCAAAAACTGAGTGGCCCCGTCTCCGGATACTGGGGTATGTTCAAGAAGGGAATGACTAGAAGGAAAGAAGGCTGGGATGGCTGAGGGCAGGGTTGCTCAAGAGGAGTGAAGATAAAAATGGTTGAGGGGCCAAAGAGCGTACAGGGAGGTGGGAACTGAAGAAGATGGGTTTTGTAAAGGCAAAGACAAAATGAATCCTTGACGTCTCAGAGGAAACATTCAAAGTACAGGACAAAGATGTGAGGATCAAAATGTGGAGATGTATGCAAAGCACAAGGAAAAGGAAATAGTTCAAAGGAAATGAGAAGGGAGAAAAGGGGGGAGAGATGGAACTCTGGAGTAGCTGAAGCACGGGAAAGGAGGGTGAAGAAATAATTTGAAACAACAAAGACTGTAACAGAAATAAAGAGAGGAAGAAGAAGAAACAAATAGAGGTAAAGCTAAAATGAGGAAAATCCTCTGAAATGGGACTTTTACAATTGATGAGCCGTGAAACAGAAAGTTTTATGCTCTATTGTAAAACCAAGTTTGCAATACATGCATGTGCTTCCACAGCATCCCTGGATTTCCTTTCCCATTTACTCCTAATTTGTCTCAGATACTGGTTTGCTAACATTAGAATAGTCCATACACCCTTCTGCTATTTGCTTTCTCTCGGATTTGTAATCCAAACCACTCTCACCTTTGTGGCCCCTCACAGGCAGACTTTGCATGGACCATTGTCGTGCCTGTTACGTGGAGTTCCTTGTGGAAAACAATTGCCACTGAGATGAGAACTGCCCGTTCTTCCCCAGCTCCTCCCCACTATTCATCCTTGGCTTTGCAGATCTTTGTTTATAACTTTATGCTAGGGAAAACCAGAATTTAGTAGACAATGTCTGTGTACAATAGTCATTTAAATAATTAATAACCATTACCCAGTAATATACATTTGCAAAGCTTAACCCAGTTATCACGTGCATCCTCTGCCCTTGATCAAAGTGTGTTCCAGTCAGTGATACTCACGTAAGGAGCATGAGGAACTCATGGGGAGACTGAGCAGGTCCTGATGAAGCATTGTGGTTATTGTTAAGGATCATTCAGCAAACCACCTGCTGCAGCACAGAGAATGTCCAGAAGTGCACACTGTGAAAATACTCCTATTTTATCTTTTCCCAGTGTGTCACTGGAGAGAGTTTTTCCCTCCCTCCCTTCCTTCCTTCCTTCCTTCCTTCTTCTTTATCTTTTTGTTACTTTTACAGTTGATGTATGCCATCAGTCAGGACTTAAGTCAGTATCAGCATCTTTTGTGCAACATTTCAGTCCTTCTTGGTGATGTCATCCAACACAGTAGAGACTGACAATCCACATTTAGTCCTACTCCAACCCATCTTCATTGTCACATCTCATTTTAGTGGTTGTCTTTGTAGAAGAAACTATTTATAGTACAATGATCATCTTTAACTGTTTCCAGATTTGTTTTCCTGGAATAGATCTAAATATGTATGTAAATATTATCCATGCTTATTATAGGATAAATGTATAAGCCTGATACTGTGCTTACAATGCAAAATCAGTGAGTGTATAGAAATGTCTAATCTGTACAAGATATTAGAAGTGCTTAGAAAATCCTCAAGGACAATAGCAAGAAAGGGGACAAGGGACAATGAAAGAACTTCAGTTCCAAAGGATCAAGGATCACAAAGCAGAAGATTCTCAGTAAGTAATTTCCTAAATAAGAATAGTCTGATAGTAATTGCACATTCAAAGCATATTTTAGAAAAATATTCTTAAAATAGTATTGGGCTAATTTCTCCCCTATGCTAAAGCAATACAATCACATTTGCTCAGAAAGATTTATTTTAGTAGGACAGCAATGATTGTTAATGAATGAAGAAATTAGTTTAATTAATATATAATTTATTGGGCCATTGAAGGCAGTTAGCGGAGAGCAGGCAAATGTGTCTGAAGAAAATATTGGACTCTTTGGTTTTTATGTCTGCATATTTTTTGGATTTTCAGTAGACACGTTGCTACAGGGTGACAGAGTAAGGTCATACACCTGTGATGATATTTGTAGATGTTCAAAAGTGGTCAAGAAATAAGAGTTTAGCTTAACACATGAATATAATCAGTAGAAAGGGACTGTTTTTATTCCTTTCATTGTCAAGACCATAAACCCCAAATCCTAAATTTTTACCCTAGTCTCATCTTCATTTCTTTCTCTGCTATTTATTTATCACATAATTCTGACCCTGTATTTTTTCAGATAATTATTAATAATACAGAGATTTTGTAAAAATGGATTATACCCTTGAAAAGAAAGTCTGATTTTATGCAATCAACCTGCATGTACATTATTAAAAATTTATGTCTATTTATGTCTTTACAGCCCCTCTCCACAAATGGAACTTATAAATTCAAGAAACTGTATTTCTATTAATATTTCATGCAAGTAAATCCTTTTGGTAGATCTTTACTGCACTTGGTTCAGCGGAGTCAACAGTTATTTAAATAACTTCTATAATCTCTTAATCTGTGATAATGAATGAATGAATACATAAATAAAAATTGTTGTATATAATTAGAGAGGTAGAGCAGCTTTCTTTGCTGCATTTGTAGTCTGCTTCTGTTTTAGTTTTCATTGTGCCATCTCTCTGTTATTCAGAATAAACAAATAGAAACATGAATTGAAGATTCCCGAGTTTGTTCTCTGCGCTGTGGTATAGATTTTTTATTCAAGAGTTGTTTGTCCGATATTAATTGCTTGTGTTCCAACTTGAATTTTGTAATTGATTGCATACTTTTTTGTCTTTGGCCACAGTTTTCAAATTAAATCAACTTGTCCCTTTAGGGTTACTAGAGTGGACAAGATTCCTAGCTACTTTGAACCTCCAAGCTGACAGAAGCACTCTACATTAGTAAAACTACTCGGGAACTGGATATCTAAGCAATCAGTCCACACCACCAATTGAAAATGACATAAAATAGATTAGAAACTTGAAAAAGAAGTGCTGACCTTTTAGTAGGTAAAACACCAATGCAGTTCTGCCTATTATACAGCTCTGCAGTGATGTATTTCAAAAAATGTTTTTGGAAATGCCAAGCACTCAATCATTACTGCTTAAGGATTTTTCAGAAGAGTCAATAGAATCAGTCAAAAAATAACCAGAGAAATTAACTTGCTTAATATGTGTATCTAATTCTTTTTCTTCTTTGAATATCAATTTCTGTAGCTCTCCACCTCCTTTTCCAGTAATACCTAACACATTTTCTTTGTTGTAGGCAGCATTTTATCAAAGGAAACATCTCTATGCCATATGAGCTATGACATTTGACTTTCCCTTCTGATCTCACCATAGACATATCTTCACACAGATTTTCCCAGAATATTGCAAAAATGAGATGAAGAATTTTGTTTTTCACCCACTTCTGCTTTATAACCTTCTCAACTAGCATAGAAACACGTATATTGGATCACGTTTTCAGCACACTGTGTCAGCTCCCAGCTATTCCTGGTCCAGAACCTCACATATCAATAAAGACATTTTGATGGGTTTCATTTGATTTAATATCTTCTCCTCATTTTTGCTCTCTTCCAAAGACAGGTGACTAAGATTGCAAAGGAATAGGTTACTTTTTTTGGCAATGTGTAACACCGACTTCATCACAGAAATATGCAGTTTTATTAAGTACTGTTTGTTCAAAGTTTTGAAGTAATCCATACCATCCACTGTTAAAAGTAATAAAAAACATTTCTGACATTATGTCCTCTAAGAATATGTCTTTAAGGGTGAGTATTTGTTGGCTGCTAGTATTTTTCAAATTTCTTTCAACTCATTCATAATGTGAGAGAATATTCCAGTTTATGAGCTATACCTTCCCTCCCTGTGGACTCCATGGTGAAGCCTCCAGCACTCTGTTTATGAGAAGAACTTCACAGGATCAATGTCTACAAGAAGACAGTGCAATGCCAGTTTTGCCCCTGAGATACAGAAGAAGAATGAAGCATGGTCATATTATTTTTTTATTATGTAAGAACATTATGAAAAAATAAACCTGAAACTGGTTCAGTTAAAAACCTGCCAGTAATTTTCCTTGCTCACTCAGAAGCAAGTTTGTTCCTCAAGAAGGAATATACCAGAAAATTGTGCTCTTTGATTGTGTTTTGAGTCCCTCTTAGAGCCTCCCGCCTCACTCCCCTCCCCTCCCCCCCAAAATATGAAGTCTTTTTTGGACTTCCTCAGTGCAAAATCCCATTCTTTTAATAACTATTGATGGAGTGAAAAAATGGGCATTTAATCTGTCTTCCTTCATTCAGTCCCATTTATTTTGAAGTTTTTCTTATTAGTTTCTTTTTCTTTCTAGTTCCTGTCAATTTATTCACTCTTTCACATACAAATATATACAGAATTTAAAAAGTGAGATTATTGAATAATAACTTAGATCTCTATATTAGCATCCAAATCTACTGCCTGCCATATCTTCAGGACCCATTAAATAGTCTAATTTCATATCTTTGAATGTTCTTTGTACCATCTACTAAAAACTAATGCATTACAGTGAGTCTATGAAATCACAGATAGTGAATAATAATTTTTATGGCTTTTAGGATAGTGCTCTTTTTAAGTATTCTAGGAAACTATTATTTTTGTTGTTTGATCTGAAGAAAGTGTGGTTTTGTTTTAAACATGTGAGGAAACTGAATAATGTATATATAATTGGGTATTAAGAAAGTAACATATTTAAAATAGTGTGTGGCCTGAGTAAAACTGCATAGCATAGAACATGATTACTCTGTTAGTTAGACTCTTATTTTTCTTCCCTTTGGTATTTGTTTCCTTCTCAGCATATTGCTGAGTTTGGGGAGGAATATTGAGCTGAGGAATATTGAGTTTGGGGGGAATTTAATATTGTAAGGAAAGGCATATATTACTGCTTGGAAAACTGTAAGGAGATTTCAAATTTTTGGAAAGGAAAAGAGTAGAAAATCAAGACTGGGGAAACACAGAATACGTCACATTCAGATACCGAGACAGGACAAGGTGTATATGGCCTTGAATCAGGGAATCAAGACACTGAGAAGAGCAGTGTTTGGGGTCCATCTGAACATGAAGTATGTGGCAGGAATAAAGATGAAGATGTAGTCATGTAGTGTTACTATGCTTTAATGAGAATAAAGAATTACTGGACTCTGATAAGATCTCAATAACTTTAGTTTTATTTTATTTTAATTAGCTGACTGCAGGAAGCTTATTCCTGAATAACTTTGAAATCAAAGGCCATAAGTTGAATTGGTTGCAAGATATGAAATATGAATTATTGAAGTAATTTTTTTCTAGAGATGTATTTGACAAAATACATTTTAAAAAAAAGAAAATTTAATTTGTATTCAGTAAACCTGAAGCATTTAACACTGAATATTTTTTTTCAATCAAAAATGAGAATAAGAAGTTGTTTAATAAAGCACTATTTAAAAAGCTGATAAATTAATTGAAGACCTCCATATGAAAAGTGGATGAAATGGGTTAGAATGAAAACTGAGGAAGTAACAACTACCTACAGAAGATGTAGGGGTGAGCGACACAGACAATTAATTTGTTGAATAAAGACTCATTATCACCACTGATGACTTCCTGGGAATATGTGCACACTGCTGGTTTCTGTTTGACATTGACTGGAACAAAGTTGGACTGTGGTTATTGGTAAAGATATTAAAAAGAACCAGCCCCAATGCTGAGCCCTGGGGAACAAACACTTCTTGTGATCAGCTGCCAACTGGATTCAGCTCCATCCACCAACACTCTTTGGACCTGGTCTTCAAGCCATTTTTTTTACCCAGCAAAGAGTTCAGTCATCCAAGCCATGAGCAGCCAGTTTCTCTAGAAAAACACTGTAGGAAATGGTATCACAGGGTTTACTAAACCCCAGTTCTCCTTAATATCTGTTTTTTTCCCTTACCTAATAATTTCTTTGTATATAAACTGCTTTATAAATGAGAGTTTTTCACACATGAATTTTCAAGACTGGGGTTTTATAACTGTTTTTCAGTTCTATAACATGGCAAATATTTAGACTGAAAAGCTTTTCAGATTTGTTTTGTACTACCATCAAAGCAAATGGATTTGCTTTTAAGTTTCCCCTTATAAGTTCTCAATTTCCTGATCTCTTCCTATACTACTTCCTTTTTCCTGCTGTCTCTCTCCTTATGAGAAAATAGCAATAATTGAATAACACAGCATCTCTGAGTCAGTGCTGGTGAGGGGTCTGGAGCACAAGCCATGTGAGGAGAGGCTGAAGGAGCTGGGGGTGTTCAGCCTGGAGAAAAGGAGACTGAGGGGAGACCTTCTTGCTTGCTACATGTACTACCTACATGTAGGGCATAATGAGGGGGGAGCTGGTCTCTTTTCCTAAGTACCAAGCGATAGGACAAAAGGAAATCAACTTAGGTTTCACCAGAGGAGGTTTAGGATGGATATTAGGAAAGATTTCTTCACAGAAAGGATTGTCATGCTTTGGAACAGGCTGCCCAGGGAAGTGGCTGAGTTACCATCCCTGGAGGCATTTAGAAGATGAGTAGATGTGGTGCTGAGGAACATGGTTTAGTGGTGGTTTTATCACATTCAATGATCTTGAAAATCCCTTCCAACCTAGAAAATTATATGATTCTCTTATCCCATAATCCAGATATAAGTATTACTTTTTGACAGGAAAATTAGGGCAAAGACTTTTCAAAAGATACATAAGCCACTATAAAACTATATTGAGTCAGAACTCTTGCTGGGATGCTGGTGTCTCTGTATAGCTGAAACCCTCTCAATCCCTATGTTAAAAAAGTATCACAGATAAGATTGGTCTATGTCTAGCTATATATTTAGGGATAGGAAATGAAAATACTTATCCCTTCTAGGAATCATATTACTCTTCATAAATGCCAAAGTTCAAAATTTTTTAACAAATATGTACATTTCTGAATGTTCTCTAATGGTCTGCCATTTCCAGGTAGAAGTGAGAGATTCCCATCTGGGAACACACACACACACACACATATACTCTGCCTCTTCCAAAAAGTTTTCTAGTGATGTGTCTCAGCTCATTAAAATTTTTGACCAATGAGTTAACTTCACAATTTAGCAATAATGCACTAGCTCTCTCAGTTTGACTTTTTCTAAGAGGAAAAAGAAAAAATCTGCTTCATTGCTAATAATTCCTTGTTATTTTTATAAACATTTTCTCCAGAGGGTTAATTAGTGTCTGCTGAAGTTCCTGATGAGAAAGGTGAAATGAGTGTTTTATAACACCATAGGGGAAAATGTTCATATTTTACATGAATAGAGAAAAGCAGCCCAAAATAATCCTGACCCTGTGAATGGGTGGTTGCAATGGTATTAAGCTGCCCTAATAAGGGAATTTTATCTTTGAAATAAAACCTGTTTGATTTATGAACATTTTTCCTCTCTTCTATTGTCAATAGACAAATGTCTACACTGCTCTGCTTTGATATTTCTGTAGTATTTGAAATATTGAACATAGGAACTAGAGATCGATCCTTTTCTTTATATTTCAGACGTGACATAATTTTTCACATCAATAGAGAACTCTCTAGGTGTACCAAATCTGAGACCGCATGTATAGAGAAGACCCCAAATATACATATCTTAATAAAAAGATA
The DNA here is from genome assembly GCA_004320125.1 of Scolopax mira. NCBI lineage: Eukaryota > Metazoa > Chordata > Aves > Charadriiformes > Scolopacidae > Scolopax > Scolopax mira. Next base: position 121,264 of record BJBW01002039.1, read on the forward strand.
CTGTTAAATATGTTTCTGGAGTGGAAAGACTTGAATAACTATTGGCATTTCTCCTCAAATAAAACTCAAAGGACCCACACAGCAGTTAATCCTTTACCTTGATCTTGCTTAGCTGTAGAGTCCTATGTATATTGAAATTGGGAAGATTATCAAATTAACATGGACTGGAGTTTCAGCTCTATGAAGATAACACACAGCTTTATTTTTCACTATCTGCAGACAGCACCCTCATCCACCTCTTTGGGCTCTCCAGCAGGTTTAATGCCTAAATGAAAAGGATCTGTCTTAAACATAATCCAGGCAAGATGGAAGGAGTTTTGGTGTACCTAGAAAAAATTTTGAAGGCTATAACTCAATGCTGTGCTCATCACAGAAAGACAATCTGAGTTTCACCAGAAAGCTCAAGAAGAGTGTAATAAGGAAAAAATCTATGACATAACAGTCAATAGCTAAATGAGCAGACACTCGGGCAGGATAAAATTTCACACTCTATTCGTGTTCAGCCTAAATTTAAAAAAAAAGCAAACAAACAGAGTCAGTGCGGTGCTCGCATATTGAAATATTGGCAAGTTGTGTAGCAACCAGATTTTCTGCTATTTAATGTTAGGAGTCTTCCCTAATGTCCCACGTCTTCCTTTCCTGCAATTAGCTCTCATCCAGGACCTGACAAAACCCCTCTGGTCTACCAGAGCTAGGAATGTTTAAAGGACATTTTCTTTCTTTGTGTTCCGTGGGTGGAAGTGTGTTTCTTTAAGCTGTTGCCCCCTTCTGTGGTCTGCACTCCCAGGGGATGGAGGAGAACTTGCCTAAAAGAAAGAACTGTCCCTTCCTCGTGTTGTTAACAGATAGGCCTGAATTAAACATAAGAACCTGAACCCAGACTCTGGTGCTCAGTTGAGGCTGTAGCACGGGCTCATTCATGTGTTTCTGTGACATACAAGGGAAGTTTTGGATGAGTGTTTACTTCTGCATTTCTACTCTATCACAGAAGCTGGGAATGATATAAATTCATGGACTGATATTACCATAACTGTGAATGTACAGATAAGAAAATATTTGCAATAACAGCCACAGAAGTAATCTTTTACTTTTTTCTATTATTATTTCATGAATGTTTAATGTGTTTTTCAATTAATATCCTTAATGTGTTGGGTTTTTTCAATATTTAGATCAGTTTTCTTCTGCCCAAAAGATACCTAAAGATAAAAGGTTCTGGCCAAATTCAGTGAAAGCTCTCTCACAATAATAGCTTTAAAATATACTAGACCAGCATTTCCAGGCCATTCGTGTATCCAATTTGAAGCTTATTCTTCAGTTTTATTATGGATTCAGAAATTCCATTGACATGAAGGTCTTAGTCTTAGAAGTTTTTTAAAAAAAAGTTTTAAAAAAAGAAGTTTAAAAAAAAATAAAATGTTTTCATATCTTAAAAAGAAACTATAAAACACTGTCAACAGAATTTTAGAAGTGTTCACTAAACATATACAGCAGACTTAGGCCTAAAGAGCCCCAAAAGTCAAATGTCTTTATGGTGAGTACATCTATAAGCTGTGTACAAGGCATAAAATTAAACTAGAAAAAAGATGAAATAGTCAAAACCAAATTAGACTGGATTTTGCATTGCTCATATCAATAATTTTGAAAGTACAGTAATTCTTTGCCTACATGAGAGAGCTTTTAAATCTGTTTGTCCTGGAGAGGCTCTCCTTACTTCATATCTAATTTTATCAATGATGATAGGGCTGTGGCAAACGAGCCTCTAAGTCAACATCCTTTTCTCTTTAGATGAGGATTTAGCCCCATTCAGTTTATCTTTCCTTTACAGGCTTTGAATTGCACTACAAAAGAAATTGTTTTGATTTGGCAGGTGTTCAAAGTGACCAAAACATGGAGAAAGGTTATCTGCATGTAGACATTTGCCCTAATGTCTCCTTTGAAAGGACTCCACACCAGAGTACTCAAAAGCCCAGTGCTCGTGCATGTATATATGAGGATGCCTGCGTAGACTTTCCCACAGTTTAAGAGCTACTTAAGTAATTTTCCCAGCAAGTGCTGTAAATTATTTTAAGTTTTATTCTTTGCATCTGTAATTTTCATATGTGAAGTCTGGCAAACATTCTGTTCCCTAGTGTAAAAATTCATCCTCCAAATGCTTTCAAAAATAAGTAATTAAGAGTAAGGGTTTTAAAGTGATGGCTTTGTATGTAGAGATCTTAGGAGGTCATTATACCTCTAAAAGCACGTATAAATATTCAGGCTTGATAATTATTTTAAAATTGTACAGAACATAAAGGAAACAGAAATTAGCTGTATGTGGATAGTTTTCTATATAGCTGTTGTATTTCTAGCCTTTTCAGTTATTGTTTGGAGTTCTTTATACTTTATTATCATGAAATGCTATTGTATTCTCAAACCACCTAAATAAGATATTTGGACCTTAGCTCCTTAGGGGTCAAAGACTGAAGATCTAGATCCTGAAAGGTATCTAAGTGTCCAGCTCTCATTGATTATTTGACTGTTAGGCATCTGAAGGCCATGGATCTCAGAGAGCAATTAGTTTCACTCTAAATTAAGTGTCTGAGATACTGAGGGTGATTCATCATCTGGAGATATTTGACTGTGCAAGAAAATGCAGACACTAGCCAGGCCAAATCATTTCATTTTCCACAAAGATCATTCTGTGACCTTTTTACTTCCTACAACTAAATTATATTGAGCTCATTAGATAATGGAGATTACTAACTTGTAGACAGAAATAGAAGCAGAACTAGGTAGTGATATCCAAATGACTTGAGTAAAGGGGAGCATAAAACCTCATTCTTTATATGCTTTTGATAAGGAATATCTACCCAAGGGGAACTTAGTGGATGCCATTAAAAGTTTTATTTATAGATGTTGTACGCACTTAATTTTGTAAACTTTGTGTACACCTCAGGGGGGAGTTGCACCACTGGAAATTCAGGACAGAAGAAATGGGTGCTCTGTTAGACTGCCATCAGGAAAACAGATCTATTTATTATCTACTGCATGAAAAACTTGGGACTTTACATCTTCTCTGAGGTAAAGCATAGTAGAAAAATGATGTAGGGGAATTTAGTGACTCTAGAGAAAGTGATAAATATTTATTGAAAATAATCTGTGAGGATAAGGAAACGCCTTTTTGGCAAGTAAGATGCTATTTCAATATTTTATGGGGGATTATTTCAGTTACATGTTTTGAATTAATTAAAAAAAAAAGACCTTAGAAATAAGAAAAAACAAAACCTATTGTGAATAGACATAGCAAAAAAATAAGATTTCCTTTTTGTGGGAGTTTTTCATGTTTTCAAAGTTATTTTTAATCTGTATTAGAATGAGACTGTTACATTTAGTGATACAGAAAATCGTATAAATGGCAGAAAATACACATTCAGGATCTTGCTGATCAGAGTTGACAGAGTCAGTCAGCTGACTTGTTCAGAGATGACACCTGAATCTCTGTGACTTTGTCTTTTGTCTTTGTGTATTTTATACATTAATTTTACTCTGGAGAAAACTTCTCCATGAATGACCATGTCACAAAATCATAGAATAGTTTGTGTTGGAAGGGTCCTTAAAGACCATTTACTTCCAATCCTCCACTATGGGCAGGGACATCTCCCGCTGGACCAGGTTGCTCAAAGCCCCATCCAACCTGCCCTTGAACACCTCCAGGGAAAGGGTATCCACAACTTCTCTGGGCAACACATGTCCACTTGCAAATGTAGTTAATTTAAAAATCCCCAAAGCAGTCACATTTGTTAAACACTGATTTCCCTCATTGCACCTGCCTGTCAATTTCTGAGATAAATTATTCTTATTGTGGTACTCTTTGGTGAGAAAGGAATCCATGGAACCTTCAATCATCAGATGGGGTATGATGGTCCTGCTTGAGGCTGTGCTCTGTCAGTAATAATTATTTTTTCCACTGATGAATCCCTGTAAGTGTAGGAAGCTCTCAATATTATTGGTAAACACAGGAAAATGTTTTTTGGCTGCACAGCCTTCTCTCATCTCTCCCTCCTCAATTCTTTCATTTGGTAGAAGAATTGATACAGGACTGGGGAGACAGTGCTACAGAACTGTGGGTTACCTCTGAATACAGCTGATTGCTGGCTTTATGAATAAGCAGTTTCTTTGCATCACTTGCCTTAAATAGATGTCCCGGAACATACTCCCCATCCAAAACCCACAAAAACCACACTGAAAATAAAACATGGACTTGGAAAAGAAATGTCTTTTTTTTTGTGTTCATCCATACTCCTTCCAGCTATCTGCTGTTACCTATCAAAATTCTGCTAAAGTGCTCATCACAGTAGTGCCTAAATGTCATAAATCTGGCTCTTTCCCATCAATGGAGCCATGACAATACCTTTCATATTTTACCATCAGGGCACCAAAGTACAGCAATTATCAAAGTCTTCTTCAGAATATGTCAACAGCACATACACAAAATAAGCAGCTGGTAGTATTTTTCCAAGCTGTTTATTTCAACTAGTTTAATTTTGCAGCTTATCCTGATGCTTTATGAAAATAGGATATACTTTTTTTCCTGGCAAACAGTTAAAAACTGGACTTACAAAGATGGGAGATTTGCTTTGACTGTATTGAAGTACGACCTAATGCTACTGCTGACGGTCTGAAAGAAGATTTACCATTCCTGTAACTATAAAGACAGCACTGCTGAGACTGCAAGAATAAGAAATACTCATTTCATCAAAGCACCAATTTTATTCACTAAGTAAGAAGAAATTACTGCCAGATCTATGGGGAAGAGATAGTGAGATTATCTCAGCTGTAAAAAAAGAAGCTCAAATTAAAGTCAATAAAACCAACAGAGTTGATTCTGCCTTCTGATAGGTGCAAGACACATTGCTACAAAATATATCTTGGAAAATCATGCACTGAGCTTCCCTCTAACAAAATTTTTAAGAAAATCAAATATCGTGTCCCCTGTAGCTCTCTATTTAAAAGCACAAAGATTCTGTGACCTCAATTTATATCTTCTTCTCCTGTTTTTATAGACACACCCTTAGAAAAGGGAAAAAAAAAAAAGATTAAAAAATCTGAGATTTTTGTGTTGGCTTATGATTACTGGAGATTCTTCCACTTTTCAGCCTTCTTTCTTTGTGAATATTCTTCAAGAACACGAAATATTACAAGTTTTTATCACACTACTCAATCATTTAGGACCTACTCAACAGTAAATTCCTAGGTGTTCCAGCAATTTGTATAATGCTCACTAGTTCTGATGCTGGATGCCTATACAATAAACCAGCACAGCTGGGATCTCCAGAGATTAGATGAGGAAAAGTTAAGGACTGAATGAAAGATAATTGGATTTATGCATCATTGCCTGACTAGAGAAAGAGAGTTTTGTTCATGGCCATGAGCCAAGAGGCTTTTTACTAACATACATTTGCACTTTCGCAGCAAAAAAACATAGTTCAGAATTTAACACACCACAGAATTTTTAATATCTTATCAGTGAGAAGAAGGGTGCGTATTAGAAAGACCTGGATCTTTCTCGTTGCAGACCTGGAGACTGAATTCAGGTCCCACTACCCACTGAAGAGGATGATGCAATTGCTCAGGTTAGGAGACCTCTCTTTTATGGTTCAGCAGAAAAGGCTCAGAGTAACTTATGTGCAGTGCATTGTGCATGGCCACAGGCAGAAACTGAGGTGATTAAACAGCTCTACAATCTCTGAGAGGGCATCTGAGAACGGGATTTGAGTAGCAATGGAGATTTTCCACTTACATCACGGATGCCAAGGCTTATGATCGAGTGTGGCCTCCTATATTTAAAAAATAATTCCTGAGAACTCCAGAAGCCAAGTGGATTAAAGGGCAGCAGTCCATTCTTTGGTCTTGAAGGAAAGACTGAAATGGAACAGCTCCCTGATATACAGGAAGATTTTCTTTCCATACAAAAAAAAACAGTGCCTGCCTATTTGGGACAGTCTTTGTTCTGTGCAATCCTTGAAATGTGTCCAAGAGTGCAAGTTAGCAAGACTGACATAGTCCTTGGTAGTCTGTTCACAATTAAAAAATATTAATAATCACATAGTAAAACTCCAGCCTATACTCTAGCCCTTTACAGATTATCATAGAATCATAGAACAGTTTGGGGGCTTTGAGCAACCTCGTCTAGGGGAAGGTGTCCCTGCCCAGGACAGAGAGGGGTGGAACTGGATGATCTTGAAGGTCCCTTCCAACATGAACAATTCTATGATTCTATGAATATTTCACCCTGAGAAGACTGAGCAACAGCAGGTGTTATTACCTTGATTTGTCTGATACAGGCAGGAGTGGGGCCTGCAACACCTGTGAGTCCCAGCGAGGGGAGAAAAGTCCCACCAAAATGCCACAGCCACATCCTGGAAGGGTGAAGTCCCTTCCTACTTGGGATCTAAGGCGATGGTCTAAATCAAATTCTGTCCTATGTGACCAGAGGATGTAAGGGAGGCAGGCAACTGGAAGAGTAGGGGTAAACCATCCAGCACTTTTTCATGTCTGTTACCTGATGAAGACATCCATACTTAATGCTACATTAATACTGATGAGTTTTCTGTGAAAATAGCCCAGAAGGAATCTAGAGTGCTTGAAGGCATCCTTTTATGACTCAAATGTTCCCATCAAAACTGCTGTTGCTTTTGTCATCTCTGATGAATGAGGTTATTGACTGAAGCCACCTCTGTCCTAGTCAGATGCACAGAAAATGGACACCTCAGGAGGTAAGCATAAAAAATGGTGGCATTAGCCTGCACAGCTTTTTCAGAAGCATTATATTAGTGTATATATATATTTTTTAATGTATATTGATATATATGTATATATACACACGCAGACACGCAACACGTGTATAAATATACACACAGCTCTCAAAAAGTTTGGTTTGCTTCAAGTTGCAGATGAAAGTTGGAGTTGATTTTTATTTCATGAGCTGATTCATCCTAATGGATAATACCATACTTTCTTTGCCTTTCTCTGCATTCTGGCTGCAGAAAATGCCACATGCTTGTTACTTAGCATAACGTGGGGCTAGTCAGGGAGGGCACCCATTAGAGAGAAAGACAGAGAGATCACAGAGCTCAGTTTAGGAGTCTGGCTTCCTTTGCTACCCTCCTTTCATCTCATCTCCTTATGTTTCTGTGTTTTTCTTCCATCCTGCTAGTGCAATGAATGATGATGAAAGAACATTCTGTGTAACCCTTGACAATCTTTTTTTTTTTATTTTTTTTTCCAGGTAATTTCCTCATGTACCAAACAAAAACCCAACACTTTAAGTAGGTGGTGGGTCAGACTTCCCAATTACCAGTGAACATTTTGGTATACACATAATTACCCAAGAGAGACAGATATTTTATTATATATACTCTAAAAGTAGCTGGCTCTCTTGGGTAATCATGTGTATAGATGCTCTCAGATGCCTTTTATGTGTCTCAGATGCTTTTTATAAGAAAGAAAAAAGAAGCTTTCATATAAATTAATTTGTCCCAAATGTGTTGTTAGACTGAAGGGGCCAGTTGGTAGAATTTGGATCCAAGAAAATCTTGCAAGTTTGAATGATGACCATTTGGGGAACTAAAATCTACAGATTTTTAGAGCAGTAACCCACTAGATGCCTTCTATTTCTAATTGTTTGTTAAGATTTGATTTCTTTCAATAAATGTGGTAATAAGATTTAAGGATTGAAGACCCCAGATGCAATTGAAAAAGCCATAAAGGGAGTTTTTTAAAAAGAGGCAGTAAAGAAGTGACACCAAGCAGTCACAGAAATACAGAAAATCCACGTGAAGTATAAACTTGAATATACTCGAATATGAGTATAATACATCTGTGCTTTAGAATATATGTTTTCTAGGAAATGGCATATGAATATTCACACACTATTGTACAGTATTTTGCTTTTTGACAGTAGGGTATTATCAAATATTTCAAATTGAAGATACTTCTGCTATCAGCTGATTTTATGAAAAGCACAAGTTTTCTGAAGATAAGAAAAATCTTCTTAAAAAGAAGATTTTTTAGACAATGAACATTGTATGGTAATTTTGTCAGTAGTATTCCTTAAGGAGTTGCTAAAATGTTCTAATCTACATGATACAGGACCTAGAATCTCCTAGAGCAGCAAGGAATCCCTCTCATCTTGGCTACAATGCCCTTTAATCTAATATGGTGCATAGAACTCTTGGGCTTTATAATAACTTTGATATGGTGATTATAATATTGCATTAAGTCAAACTTATAGGGGACATAGCATTTTGATCACTAACCACTTAGTCTTTAGTACCTTACAGTGGAAACAGAGTTGCTCATGCTTCATCTCAGTTTCAAGTTTCATAATCTTTCCTTAAAGTGAAAGTGAGATATCTATAGGGTGGGGGTTTTTTTCTGAAAAAAAAAGTAAAGATAAGATATATTTCATAGTAATTTCTAGAGTTACAGTAACTGAAATAGCCTTGAAATTCTAATTTTCATCTGTGTTTATTCCCCAATGGAAGCTGAATTTCCTTGTTTGCTTTGTTTCTTTGAGATACAAGGTTGCAAAAGGATTTTCATACTCTCAAAATATATACCCTTGTAAATTCGTAGAAACAGAGCAACAGAATACCCAAAGATAAACACAGTTGCAATGACCTTCATTGAAGCTTTGCAAAAAACTTAATTATTAAAAAAAAAGTGAGACTTGTGGAGAAAGCAGACAACTACAGTACATTTGTACATTTTTCACACGTGATCTGCATTCTATTTCACAAAAGCATGCTTTTTTTTAAGACTACCAAAAAATTTACCAGGAACCCATAGAATAGTGCAAGTATTAGTGCCACATTCTAGCAATTCAAAATCATCGATGAAAAGGGGAATTCAAAAGCACATAATATGGCAAACTGACTTTTATAATGAGTGAAATAATTAATTGTTAGTTATTCAGGGTATCTGCTTTAGTATCAGATTATTTTGCTCATCATTGCAGCATGTTAAAATAATGTATTTGTTATATATTTACTGCCTTTTTTTTTTTTTTCTCTTAAACATTAACTTATGCTGGGAAAAATATCTACTCTGCAACATCAATCTCATGCAAAATAGAAACTAATAAATTCAAGACGTTGATCAGAAAAGCATGGGACTCCCAGTTGTGGGACCCTTTATAACAGCCTACATGAATATTTCAATCATCTAAAATATCACACTGAAAATAACATGTTTGATCAATGTCCTTTGGAAGGCTGCAGAAAGCCCTTTGTGTAAAGTCATCATTTTGTACACATATTTTAAGGTATCTGTGCCACAGGAACTTGTCTTTTGAGATACTATTTGCCAAGTTCCTATGAGTATAGATTTTATGTCAGTTGAGAGTAGCAGTTATACTGCAGGAGCTTAACAAAACTATATCCTGGTGAACGAACCTATAGAAAAGGAAAAAAAACACAAAAAACAACTCTACAGTGTATGATTAACTGTTTGTCATATGATTCTAATGTTAACTTTGTCACTTTCTTCCATATCACTTAGATATTTATATATGGCTCAAGTGACATATAGAAACAGCTATTTTCCAGTTGCTGAGACTAAAGGAAGACATGAGATACTGCAAAATGATCTTGTGCTTAAAAATATAAGAGCCACAATAACAGAGTCATGTGTTAAACTGCCAACAACTAAGAGAGCAAGACATAGACAGATTTAAGGGGAAAAGATTATTGTCAGTGTTACTGGGATGCAACGTAGGATACCATACTATTTTCTATACCTTTTTACAAATTACACAAATCTGTATTCTCTTATACATGTATACTTAAATTAAAGAGAAAAGGAAAAGATAAAGCTGTATAACGGGGAACATTTCACTCACTGTTACTCAAACCAACAAGAATAAAATAGTAATTATAAATGTGCAGTTCATGTTGTAAAATGACACTAATTTACTTATCTATTACACCCTTAAATTTCAGAGCTTCCCTTCCAAACAGAGTTCTCAGGCTATTTTGATTGGAAAAATTGCTATCACCTCTATAGGAAAGACACTTCCAGCATTGTCTCATTGAAGTTTTGTCTTTGTGTTTTTTTTTTTCCTTGTTGCTTCCCTTAATCTAAATTAATCCAGTGCTGTGTGCTTTACTTGATGGATGGGGGAATGAAACAATTTATTTCACAAAATAAGATAATATTGAAGTGGATTTCAATTTCAAATTCCCAGAGCAAAAACATAATAAACAGAAGACATCAAACAGCTTGAAGTTCATTGGCAAGGGAGAGTAAAAAAGCCAGTTTGGTGTTTTTTTATTTTTTTATTTTTTTTTCTCATATATAGAAGCTTTCTCACAGAAAAAAAAAAAAAAACAAAACCAAAACAAAACGTGAATGCAGTATTTCCTAACAACCTCTTTGAAGACTTTCCTTCCAAGTTCAAAGGAAGATTAACAGTGGGTTTTGCCTTTAAGGTCTAATAAATCTCACCTAATTCCATTTTCCTAGGAAAAACAGGTGTATATATTGTAAAATTATTTAGAATATCCCTCTCTATCAACTGTATCCTATCCAGAGATACCCTGTGAGGAATCTTGGCATCTATAGGTTAGGTTTGTCACTTTGGACCTTATGATCCACCCACTGCCTGGACTATTGTGTCCTGTTTTATTGAGCTGAGCTGCCTTCTCCAAGACCTGCGTGGTAGAACTGAAGACTGCTGGGAGTCTGAATTGTGTCTTTTAACATGGTCTGGCCAATAGCAGGCTCAGAGTCCTCATTTTTAGCAGAAGTGCAAGTTTAACTTGCAGCAGGTTTCACAGTTGCTGCCAACAGCGTGTGTCTAAAACAGCACATTTGTAAAGACTAAAGAATAGTCTTTAATTAAAGAATCTTAGTAAAGTTTATTTCTAATTATTACATAAATCTTTAGCATATGACTTTAGTCCCCGCGTTAATATAATATACAGTCTCTCGTCGGGCACAGTTATACCCTTGCTAAAATATGGCAACAGAATTATATACAGCATTCTAAGTAATGTTCAATTTATTGCTTACATGGATACAATATCAACTACTTTGATTTATACTGTATGCCCTCCAGCAATACAATCCAATGTTCTCCTTGCCTTGTTTTTTTTTTTTATTTGTTTTTTTTTTTTTATTGCAGCGACAGTACTCAGTGCATTGAGATTGCTCAGGCTTTCCTATGTTAACTACCTGATCTTTCCAGTGAGTTCAAAACTGTATATGATGGCTACTCTGTCCTCTCCTGCCTGCTGTTACATTTAATATTCCTCAAAGTCATTCCTGGAAAAGCAGTAATGTATGACCCATTTTACCTTAGGCTAAATTAGGTGTTCTCAAGTAAGCCAATATATTTAATCCTTTAAAATGGGATCTATGGCAAATCACTGCCTGGAAACTTTAAAAGTCCAATCACTACATTAAATTGTGTGCATTTTTCTTCTGCTTTTTCTTCTCCATGTGCTACCTGCACTTTTCTCCAGATTGCATCCATAACTTCACATATAATTTCTTCGCTGATGTTTTCAGAACTCAGTGTCTTCTAGCACTGCTTTAACTCCTGAATAGCTTAATTATATCCTTGGTAAAGAAACTGCAGCTTTTATCTGATTTCATGCAAAGGAAGAATATCTAATTACAATGTTTGTCTGTCAGTCAGTCTACTGGTCTGTCTCTTCTCTTGTCTTTAACCCATTGGGCAATTTCCCCAGCTCAACAAGAGATGTCAAGAACCACTAGATTATCTCAACACAAGTTAGAAGAAAATAGGAGACTACATACAGGGGAGAGATGTGTCAATATCTCCCCAGAGAGATGAATATTTTGAAGTTGCAAAGGATTTTAGGGGAGTTTGATAGGCTTATGGTGTGGCACACAAAATCATGGCAAATCCAAAAGCTGGCTAATATATTCTGATCTTCAGAACTCTGCAAGTCTTATGCATATTTTTTCCAAGTATGTAAGTAATTGTATTTTTATACTTAAATTGAAGGTACTGAAGGTTTGCCAGGTTATTATTTTTTTAAAAATTTATTTATTTAATAAAATGTTCCCTTAAGGTCTAATTAGAAGGTGAATAAACAAAAATCCTGCTTTTCAAGCAATCTGTATCATTCTGTTCTATAACACTCGATCTGGGACCTCCCCAGTAGGGACACCTTGAACAGAGATCACTGTAGCCTTTAAGCTAATCTAGGACATCTTAAGCATTCAGTCTATTCAATTCTTTAAAATTAGATACTCAGTAATGTATGTGAGTTTTTTTACCTGAGAAAATATCCTATTCTGAGAAAGCTAAACAAATCCAAAACCCTCTTTCAGAAGTAGAATAGTTACAGATATTTTTTCAAGGTATGTTATTATCATTGTTCAGTCTGTTTCTATTTTGACCTGACACATTTTCTAAAGGAAAGGAAGAAGACAAAATAAAAGTTGAGATTCACAACTGATTTTTCTTTCTTCCTAAAATCTGATGTAATGCGATTACTCAGACACTTTGTGTTGGAGGAAGATTCTATATTTGTGCCAAAATAAATGGTTATATCCCTTGAAAGCATGGATTATAGAATGAGGGGTGGAACAGCTTTTTGGTTAATTTAAAGGCAAAAATCTAATTTCTACAGATATGCAGTGCATGCCAACACGGTTTAAGCAAGCACAGCTGTATACACACAGCAATCAAATGCAGCAATGGAGACAATGCCTTATTGACAGCTAAAAATTGACTATAGAAAGAACAGATGAAGCGTAGATAGATCAATATTGAAATAAACATTAAAAGGTCATAATTTTCTTTTACCGCTACCTAGAACCAGTGCAACAATGTCTTGAAAGAGAACAGCAAAATGCACCTCTCCTTTCTATTTTTCCAATATTGATTTAAGTCAAGAGGAAGGCAGGGGAAGAAGAATAATCTATTTTTCTATAAGACATCAAAAGCTGCCTGTAAGCAAATATTGACACTTGGCAGATGTGTCAGTTTATTGTAAAACAATTTTCCTTTTTAATCACCGTAATTCTATAAATCTTCATCTGACATATTGCTGTGAGTTTTTTAGACCAGATGTTCTGCATTTCAGTGAAAGAAAACAAAAGACAGAAGCAAACCCAAATCTCACAAAGACTGCTGTAGAAATCCCTTTATTTTAAAGATGAAATAACACTGTGTTATGCTGTGTGACTTCATAGGTCGCAATTATCATTACCCTTGAGCTGTAGTAACACACAGACCCTCCTTTCACCTTGATCACTCTTGTCTTTTAATTGAATCTGAATATTTTATGAGCAAGAGAGAGCAGGAGCGTAGCTTTCTGGCCTTGCTAGGTCTTCTTGCTGAAAACATTCTATATAATGGTAACAGGTGCATAATTTAACACAAAGGGATAATTTCATAGCTCTTAGGAAGACAGTGGTTACTAAAAACCCCTAACACACACTGTAGGAGTATGACATGATGTGGTGGAAATGAACAAGTCATCTCCCAAAAGAGATTCAAAATGCTGCTCCCGCAGATGCAGAACCAGTCAATCCCAACACAACTACCAAGGAAAGAACTACCTAACAATGAGAAAATCATGTACAAATAGGAAATCAATCACATATGAAATGAAGCACATAGTTTCTTACCTGCACACCGCCTTCTCTCTTCTGTCCTCTACAGTTCAGAATGGATTAAAACCCACAAGAACGAAAATAAGAAATCAATAGGAAATCATGTCACTCAGTGTCCAAATTCTCCTGTTGCATCAGGCTTGAAAGCAGCCCTAAGTGGCCTAAATGGCATAGTCTCTAATTGTTTCAACAAATGTAACCGTTTCTTTTCTAGCATATATGTTGTTTTTCTAGAGGTTATTAACTTCAGAAAAAGACAATATTTTTGTGCACATAAGCTTGCCATTTTATCCCAAATCTAGACATTCCTGAACAGCAAGGGAATACCACTACTTAAATGTAACTGTATAATATATTTAACATTTCTGAGAAGGAAGTTATACATCAGGCTGTGGACTGGGTGGAGCAAAGTAATATGGAGGCAGATTAACAGCCTCTAGGAGAGAGATGGGAATTAGTTTTCAGTGAGGCAATAGGTATCATCGAGAATAAGATTAAAAGATGAAAAAAACTGAAGATAATCTTTTGACATTCACCTGACAACCTGATTCTTCATTTACAAGTAGGAGGAAGGTAATTGCTAGATGATGAACAGGTCAGTGTCTGTTCTCTAGGGTGTCTGAAGGGTATTCTAATTAATGGTTGTGTTATATCACCTTAAATTGCTTTCTAAACAGAAACGTCTGTCTCTTCAGCTTCAGGGAAACAGCTTCAGGATTTCAGAGAGCTCATCCTCCTGCCAGCTCCTGCAGTTCTCCAATGGCACAGCAATCTGTGGGAGGTGACAGCCAGCTGAGCAGGTACGGTGCCAAAGACACCTCAGAACCACAAAAAATCACGTTTGCCTCCCCTAATGGTTGTATATGAAGGGTCTGTGGTCATGAGGCATTAACAATGGAACCTAAAGTGTATAAAACCTCACAGACATAGCTCCATATTTGTGATAATATTTAAATTTATTATCTAAACTACCTAGGACAATTTTATTTCAATCAAGGAGCAGAGGTCTGAATTTACAACTAAGCATAAACTGTGTTCCTAGAAAACCAGTGTTCCTAAGAATGGTTGTACAAACTGTGATTAAAACTTTCTTACTCATTCTGTTTCAAATTGTTAGATCAACTTCTATATCAGCGGAATCTGGAGATGAAATACAATCCGCGACAGAACCTAAGTTTAAAATAACTTTTTTTAAAATTTTGCATTTACATTTCTACCTTCAGGATAGTGGCTGACTGGTTGGGCTGGATGCAAGAGATATAAAACATTGTACTTGAAAAGAGAAGAGAAATCCTGCCCTGGTTCCACCAGGCACAGCAGGCATGGGTGTTGTTCTATGTTTACATACACACACAGCCAGAACACTCAGAATATTTTCTGATTGCATCCCAAATATGGATTTTGTTCTCTGTTCTCTGATCTTCTTGCTGTCTTCTTCCAAATAATGTTTTAAATAACCTGTGGGCGGCTCTGATTCCTCGCTGCTCCATTTCAAATCATAAGATATTTCACAAAAAAATAGAAATGAGGAAGAAAAAGGAAAAAGAAAACCTTAATTTTTCAGCATCAATAACAGACAATTCCTTTTGCAAGAAAAGAAATCATGTTTCTTTGTTTGGATTGTTTTTTCTGTTCAGTTCCCTCAAAAAGGATCAGGTAATAGAATAAAAACCAAAGATGGTGAAGACTTAAATGAACTAGATAGACTTGACGCATGACTCCTGTCAAAGTATTCAAATGTCTTAGGCCATATAGATTTTATCTATTCCCAGGACCAGAGTCGACAGAGAACTTCAACATAATATTTTTGGTCAGATACTACTGATTTTCAGAACTTCACTGATGCTTTTCCTACACATTTACACTTCAGGGTAGAATTTCTAGTCAAAACCAGTATTTGATGCCTGCTGTGGAACAGATCACTGATTATTAGTGGTTATACTTTGTTATTCAAAGTCATACTGGAGCTGGGACCATTTGGGGGTTTTTTTCTGTTGCAACTGCAGTGACCTCTGTAAGTAATAACATGAATAAAGTTAAAAGTCTAATAAGCGAGTATAAAGAATGAGCATCAAGAGAAAAATACATGTAGATATCTTTGAACAAAACACTGGATGATGTGATTTTTTTCATGACTAATAGTTCTAATATGGCCTCTGTATCTGTGAAATCAGTGAGATTTTTACTGGTGACAAAGTCCAGCCTGTACTAGATGAGTTCTAAGTCACAGAAAAGTATCAAAAATCAAAGGCAGGAAGATAATTTGAACAACTTCGGTTTTATGGCTTCACATTAATGAAAAAATTGCAGTTATCCTTTGAAATTATGTAAAACCGATTCAGCATTTTCTCTTAAATTTGAAAGACCAAACGTTAAGAGATTAATTGGAGCAGCTGCCGGAAATGAGCAGCAATGTAACTGTAAAAGTATTTTCAGATTGCTGTCTTCGATTTTATCATGCTTTGATACTTGTTAGTTTTACAACCACATACGAGCTAGAAATACTTATTAAAATAAATTATTGCATTCTATTTATGACAACTGAGCTGTTAGCAAAATTGCATGAACACACATTTTTCATACTTGCTACTTATTCCTTACTTTTAAATATGCCTTTCTGCACAAAAAAAATAATGAAGTAATAATTTGGCTGCCGTGCCTCAATTATAAGGATTTTTAGAGGAAGAGTTGTCATAGATAGTCTTAAATGGGTTTCTGATTATTAGACTACTGAGACTTCATCAACCAAAAGATTTTCTCTAGCAAGTAAAAAGGAACTATGGCTGAAGTATGGAACGTTTTCCAGGCATAGAGAGAGATAATTTTCAATAACTGATTATAGCTAAAGGTAGTTGGGAAAAATAATCAGTGTAAAAAAAAATCCATGAGTGAAGTTAATTAGGAGATGGTGGAAGTACAGTTTGAAAAGTGTTTGGTGAATGACCACAAACTTATTCATTCCTCAAAACAATCTCAATGTAACTATCTGTAATAACAGTGGCTTGGCTATAGATAAGATAAAAGGCACATTTTGTAAGGGTACTTTGTGTGTAGGTGTGTATCAAGGATGAGTGAACCAAATTTGTTCCGGGATGCTATAAGAAACTATTAACTATCAGAACTGACAGGCTTGAAGTTCAAAACACAGTGTTGTAAATGTATTCCTCCTAAGAAGAGTTTGGTTTTCTTTCTTTTCACTTTTTCAAAATGAGGTTTGACAAGGCAGGAGAACAAAATAAATTATGTGGAAAAATGTTTTGGCTAGATCAATAGTTTTGGATAATAGGCACCTCAGTTCAATTTCTTACTCCAAAGTCAGTGCAGGCACATTGCTCTCTTGGATTCGCGATGGAATACAAGCATCCTGACAAATATTTCTTTTGTCTTCTGAGGCTACATTATTAAAAGCATTTAGTAGTTGCAGTGTGTTTTCCTGCACTTATATTTAAGGTCTGCAGCTCGGACAGGTAGAATGAACACCATGCACCCCACTGTAATGCTATGGGCAAATTAATCACTCCAAAATGAGAGTCATGGCTGCACATGGACCAGCTGAAGGACTTAGCAAGGAGGAATCATAGATTTCAAATGTTACATATTCCAGGCTAAAAGTTCTCAGTTTCCTTGGAAGGTGCCCTTCATCTATGCTTGGAATGTGCTGTCCTCACCTTTTCCTTCAACATTTCTATCAAAGGATGAAAAAAATCTCATTTCTGTTAAAAGATTGATTCCTTCACCCTTTCCACTTCGCACTTTGAACTGAGGGGAGATTCTAGTTCAGTGTCTTCATCTGCTTAAAAGCACTTCTACCCCCATAGCCCATTCCCGTGAAAGAGTTACCTTTGTTAGCAAAGAATGGGTAAAAAAAGAAAGAAGGCTTTTAACTTCTCTTCATGCTGTTGCATGAAAAAAAAAAAAAAGTAAAAAGAAAAATATTCCTGCTAAATAAGAACATGATCTACTGATTGAAGCCTTCACTAAAGGACAGGGACAGTTGTTTCCCATCTTTGTCTTTAAAATGAGAGACCTTACCAATTGGCTGGAGGGTTAATATTTAATTCTTTGTGAAAATCAATTATTTGAACAGATGGAGATGGGAATATCAAGCTGCACCCGGACTACTGTGTCCAGTTCTGGTCCCCACTAGTAAAAAAAACCAACAAAAAACTGACCCTAGACAGAGTGGAAATGGTCCAAAGGAAGGTCACAAAGATGATCAAAGGGCACAGAACCTACCCATGTGGAAAGACTGCAGGATTTAGGTCATTTTACCCTAGAAAAGAAAAAGCCCGGGGGACCCCATCACAGTTTTCCAGCAATAACAGCCCAGCTACAAAGGGGACAGAGGGTCTCTCTTCACAATGAACCACATGGAGAGGAGAAGGAGCAAAGTAAAAGTAAAAGTAGCACCAGGAGAGGTTTCATCTTGATATAAGGAAGAACATTTTTTACTAATTTACTAATTATTATAAATAACCCTTTTCAAAAGCTTATCATCTTCAGTAAATGGACAAACAGCGACCACCACAGACATATGAGTTATGCCTTGATCCACTGCAGGGGGGAATGTTTTTTCTCCAAAGAGCCCACAACCCTTCAGGAGGAATATGGTCATGTAAGAAGTTTTCATAGTTAAAGTAATCTTCCTTCAAGAATATTGCTGCTACAGTAGCACTGAGATTATTAAATTTCTGGTGCACAAACTTTGTTAAAGAAGGGAGAAATAACTGGTATGAAATCTCCATTTCTATTCTCATTCACAATTAAGTACAGCAGATTTTAATAACTGAATATTTGCGAAGCATTTCAAAGCTAGGTGCAAAACTCAAAATTTCATTTATACGTATCATACATTTTATACAGAAAGAGTCTTACATATTTTACACTCTGTCCTGTAATTCCTATGAATGATAAATGAAGTTAGAAAAAAAAAGGTATGCATTATAAAGACCATATACCACAGGTATCTGACTTTTTAAACCTGTGTTCTTTTACATTTTTAAATAAAATTCATAAATCATCAGAATATAAAGAAATGAATCAGTATAAATGCAGGGAACAGACTAAGAAATTAAATAAAGGGTGCTACAGAAATAGTCTGTTTTCACTCTCATACTGTGAGTGCAATGCACTGGAATTATGACTGTATGACTATCTTCTCTACTTGCTTTTCTCATTTTCTATGGTCAACATTATAGCAAAATTATTGTAAGGGCAAACACCATTGTACAGTTACAAGTACTTTCAATAGGTAAAGTATACAGTATAAAGTCTCTACTGTTGCTAAGTAAATGTCATCTCTCCCAAAACCCACCAGCAAATATTGATCAAGAATCTCAAGTTTTTCAATGAGCTCCAAAGTCAGAGTGAATTCGTCTATGCGGTTTTGGAACATTTATAGCTCCAGTTACAACATCACTATATGTTGTTAACTAAGGATGCAAAGTGTTTTTTATAATTTTCAAAAGTATAGAAGATGGCTGTCTGACAGGCTGCATGGTAAAAGTTACTGTGAGCTACAGTGGTTTGCATCTCCTTCGTGGAGGAGCGTGAACAAGGGTAATTCACGAGTACTGAGGGAGATGGCTGAGCCAACTTTGTGGCCACTCTCAATAATCTTTGAACATCATGGTGATTGGGATAGATGCCTCAGGACTGGAAGAAAGCAAATATCACTCCTGTCTTTAAGAAGGGCAAGCAGGAAGAACTGAGTGGGTCAGCCTTGTCTCAGTCCCTGGAAAGGTGGTGGAATAACTAACCCTGGAAACCATTTCCAGGGACATAAAAGACAATAAGGTGAATGGGTGTCGTCAAGGCGAATTCAAGGGGAAGCCATGTTTGGCCAACCTGATAACCTTCCATGATTATATTATTCTCTGAATATCATAGGTTTATATATCATAAGGCATTCTTAATACTTTTGAAACTTGATCCTGCAGTAAATACCGGAGTAAATGCACATGTGAGTAAATGCACATATGAGTAAATGCTCCTATGATTTCTTTCATTATTATTTTTCCATCTTTTCACCCTTTCATCTTTCAGGAACATGTTGGTCTGCTTTACCCTCCTGTGTCACATTGTCCCAACCTCTGTGGAAGTTATAGTGCAGAGGATTTGCCCTAAGACACTGAAACCATTAGATTCCATTGGTGGTGGGAGGTGTCTCAACAGCTGTAACTAATAATTGCAGTGATTGTCATTAAAGTTGTTGAAACAACTGTGAGAGCAGAAGCTCAGACTGATAGAGAAGGCATGCACAGCAATGTCATCGAGCACTACTGCTGGGATAACAGCCAGAATGAAGGTATCTATAATAATTCCTGGCAGAAAACAGGGGGTGAATTCAGTCCAAAGGACATTAATTCATAATGCAAAAGATTTTGGAGCAGAAAAATAATTTTAAAAAGTTTCAGAAGTAATGAGCAAAGTGAAACTTTATGAATTCTCATATCAGGTGCAATTTTGGAATGTGGATAGAGCCATCCAATAAAAAAATCATATTTTCTGTAATGAAGAAAATTTGTGCCAGGATCTGTGCCTATATTTAATCATTCAAAGGTGTCAAGACTTTTTGCTGACTATCATGAGCTTCAGAAGCTGTGAAAGAGCTTGGTTCAGTTAAACATTGGGATTTTAGACATATATTTGGCTGACAGAAAATTTTGGGCTTCTCTTAGTCTTCTTAGATACACTATCTGATAGAGTGCCTACAGAGATGAAGGCCTCACTGTGCAAGGAAACGTGCAAAATATATTGTGAAAGAAAGTACTGTCTATGAATTGTTTACAGTTTAAATAGAAATGATGGATAGAGAGTAGAGTAAAAAAGAAAAATTAAGCAGTAAAAGAAACTTTGCACAACTATCAGATTTAATGGGCAGTGTAGAAACAGAATATACACTGCTTTATTCTAAGGTTAATAACTTGTCTCTTGGACCAGTTTATACTGCATATGACTTTGGATTTCCAAATAAACTGGATGCTGACATATCAATATACTTTTTGGGCTCATTTTACATGAATTTTCACAGATTGGCTTGTAGGAGCAGAATTTAATTATGTGAAAATATTTCTGGAATTTTGATTGTAAGTTGCCATGGGTAGTCATTGAAAGCTTTTATAGTCTCAGTACTTTTTGGGTAACGTTGAGCTGTAGGAAGGTTGTTGTTCTGAGTATATTCCAAGAAAAGGTTGAAAAAATGAATACTTAAAAATGTTTGTGCTGTGTGATGTACCCCGTGGTGAATACCTGTCTGTGATCCAAAATTCTTCTCAAGCTCAAACTCAAGAATTGCACCTGATATTTTTCTGTGAAAAATACTTGAAACATGATTGTTTCTGAAAAGATATGTCTGCATGTATCTGAGGACACTCAGGTGGGAAACTTTTGACACTAAGACTTATCGAAAGAGGGAGACAGTATTGTATGTATGAATTCAGAGCAAACAAAAGGTTGAAAAAATTTTTGTTGTCACTACCACACCAGTGACAGCTGTGCCATATCAGCCGTTAGCTCTTTCTTTGGCAACAGTGAAGAAGCTGGTGACTGATATCTTCAATCTTGTCAAAATTGCAACTCTACCAGGATAATTTGGGTGAAGGAGGAATGTTACCTTTTTCTGAGACAAGTATGGTCAAAATGGGTTGTATTTTACAATGCAGTAGTAGAGAGAGTAGTGGAATGTACTAGGACCTCCATACATTTTTTTCCTGGTCTATTGGGAGGTGTCCCTGCCAGTGTAGTGGTACTAGTATATATAAGTAAATGTAAGTAAAATACTAAGAAATCAGTTGTTCTACTAGAAAATGTAGATAGTGGAGAATATTCTGTCCTGTCTCAGGTGCTTTCCTTCAGAAATACAGGTAATGTGTCTCTGAAAGAGGTTCTAAACACCTGCAGTGGTGGATTGTCACGTGTGCTTGGTCCAACATAGTAACACTCATCTTTGAAGGATGAGGCTTTGGAGGCTTGATAAAATGGATACAGGACATTTTAATAATGGACATATAATAGAAGTAGAAGATAATTTTGTTCTTCCCTTTGAATAAAATCCGTTTCATAGAAGTAATGTAAGTAAATTTTTGAGAATAAAAAATTGTGAAAGATAGTGTTAATAAATGTATCTCTTCACAATTAAATTCTTTACTTCATATAAAAAGTGATTATTTTTTCTGTATTTTGAATACTTCAAGTTCAAAGGCTAGTTAAAAAAAGGAACTTATTATAGAAAAATCAAATTCATTCTTCAGTCTGTTTTTCCATATTTAATAAATGCTGATAAAGGCACAATAAAGAAGAGCTTTATCAAAAGCTGGCAATGGGGAAGACATATTGTCCTAAAACATAAAAGCACAGTATAACCTAAAAGCTGCAGTTAATCAAGTGTGTAATATGAGGCCAATATTCTGTACTCAGGCAGCAACATATATTTACAGTGTTTACTTCTTGATGATGTTGTAGAACAAGTAAAAAAAAGGCCAGACATTCAGTGCTATATCTGAATTTTACTGAACTCAGATTTATTTCTGCTTTAGATTTGAAGGCCTAAAACTCATTTTAATCTCAGTGATATTTGTTGTTATCACTAAACAAATCAGATTTGATTTTCTTGTTACAACTACAAACTTATCTCTCTCACAGGGTTGTCTGTAAATTAGAGAATGAAGATACGTTTAACGCTCTTGGGCCAAACTGGAGGAATTTTAAACAGGCAAGCACAAACTATCTTGTGAATCTTCTGGGTTGTTTCTTTATGCTTTCACCATTTTTATATAAGAATTTGAAGTTGTCACTGTTCATTCTATAAATAACAGAAAACGTAATTCATATGCAATCAGTTAAGAGAGAGATTTCACTAACTTATTCAAGATGTCACGTATAACATTCTTAAAATGAATTACCAACACAAACTTTTCCTATTAAAATAAACCTCTGGGAACTTAGGTTGTCGAAACTTTCTGTATTATGATCATTAATGCCTTGTCTAGAAAGTGTACACAATTTAACTTTGAGTTCATTTAATTTCCAATGTGTCTCTAGGAAAGAGTTTCTTCCAATTATCTGAAAGACAAAAATGGCAAATAAAGTACTGAGGGAGATGTTTCACTGAGAAGGGGTTGGCTTTGAATCATCTCTGCACTTCATTATCCTCCAATCAAGCAATCAAATTTCTTTACCTCTGGAATTCGCATTCTGCTGATTATCATTTATGTACTTTAATTGGTTACACTGTAATTTCTGGTTAGACTCTTATGAACAAAAAGACTGTTACTTATGGCTCATTCACAGTTCTAGTCCCCTTTTTTGTAGTTGGCTAACAGATTCCCTCCAGATTTCTCTATCATCACCTACACAGCTCTCCCACTGGCTATAAAATACTGCAGCAGCTTGTAGGTAATTGATCAGACAAGTGAACTGTAAAATATTCATTTTCTACTTCAACAGCTAGATAAATCTCTTGGGAAGTGGATGAAAATATTGCTTATGCACATCAGGGTCGGTGTAGTAATAGCAAGGTTGCTGATAAGCAGGGGTCTGCTACAGAGTTAATGCTGAATTCTGTTCCGCGCCAGAGACAGGAAGGCTCCCTTGCCTGCAGCCAGGAGTCTCATTATAGACTGAACCCGAGGCATCAACACCAGTGCACCAGTCATGGTGCTTCAGGGATGGTGCTTCCTGTTTTAATTAATCAGGTTCATCTCGGTCTTACATGCCAAAGAACAAATTAACACTTAGTTACTGTAACCAACATGCTAAATACCAAAATATTAATGAACAGGAGAGCAGGAGTGAAAAGGGACTGACAGAAGAGGGAAAGGAGAGGTAAAATCTGACTTTTTTTTTACTTTTCATCAACAGCAATCTTTACAGTCTCACTTTCTGAGGTTTTTTGCACCAAGTTTTCAAATACCTGCCAAGGTGCTTTAATTGAATTCGTTTAAAAGCAAACTGCATACAGACTTGTAGAGCAACAGTGGAAGACAGTGAATTCTTTTTATCTTGCTGGGTTGCCATAGTAAGGAAATCTGAAGGGAATTAGCAATAGCTTTGTTTCTGACTCATGTTAAATGTGTATTAGGCAACCTTACTCAAACCCAAACTATATTAAACAGAAAATACATGCCATCCCTCCACCTCCATTCTTCTCACACAAAAAGGGAAAAGCTAAGCTTTAAGTGTTGGAATATTAACAGCATATTTTCCCCAGTATTTTTTTTTTTTTTTTTGAAACAGGAGAGAATATATGTTTGTTTCCCATGTCCTTGGAGTGTGGTGTCAGTCAGTTTAGGATAAGGCATTTGAAAGAAAAAATAGTCGATACTATATATGTCACAGTAGTTGTGACCACCTGGGGAAGACAAAGGGAACATCACAATTTTGCAGTGGAAAAGCAACTGTATTATAGGTGCTGCAACACCTACTATAGAGACATTGACAAGTAAATCAGCCTTTCTTGGATTAGAATAGTCATTTGCTTTAAGAACAGAAGATAGGTCCAAGTTTCTTCCCATATCATGATTTAAATTTAGTGCCAGAGAAAACAATGGTAGTAAATTGGTCAATCAGAAAATCTGGACAGCTTACTAACACCCCGTGGCATTAGCCAAAGATACTTTTCTTTCCCATTATACTAGTAAATAGACTTGTTCACACGTAATCATGGTTTTGAGGTGAAACCCCCAAGCTGGAATCAGCTCCATTACAAATACATGCCAT
>BJBW01002039.1:145744-160237 GCA_004320125.1 Scolopax mira
TAATAAACATTTTGAAAAACATATTCTGGGTTTCTAGTATACCAGGTGCTGAGTGTTGTATCTCGTATTTTTTCTGAAAATGACTGGTGAAGATGAAAGTACCTACTTATAAAATGAAAACTATTTGAAACAAAGAAACTTAGAAAGTAATATAAAGTGAAGAAACATAAATGAAAACAAATGCTGGAAATACTACACAGTCCCCTTTCTGGTCCTCAATGCAATAAACCCTGCTATTTTTATACTTCCTAAATTCTCACTCAGTTAAAAGGGTAATTAAAAACAAAAATAAAGTTATGTTAATAATGAGGTGATAATGAAGTTTACTGTGAAAATCATGTGTCTGTTTAATAGCTGTGTGCAACTTTGCTCTTTGAATGCCATTTGTGATGACAGTAATGTGTTTAAAGGGAAACAGACAGAGCAGGAACTGTCTTTTCTATCTAGGATTTAATTTATATTATATTCTTTTATATATATTTAAAGTAAAAAACCACATTTCCCTCCCCTCCCCTCCCCTCCCCTTCCCTTCCGCTTTTGTCTTTATGTGGATAAGAGGTGTTGGGAAAAGCCTTCACCCTTTTTTTTTTTACTCTGAAAATATTTTATTATCCTTTTCTCTCCTTGCTTTCCCCTCCAAGTTTCTATTCATACTTCACTGAGCTGTACAAATTTTGTTTGGGTCAGTTCCTATATAACTCTTTATTATGAGCCCTTAATCTCTGAAAATAGGAATGTCTTTGTTTTCAGAGTCTACCTTTACATGATTTTATCATTTTCCTTTTAAATCCAGCCAGCTATTGAAATCAGTAGCAGCCTAGATAAGCAGGTACTGTATCTTCCAGCTTTCACCCAATACTAAAGTCATCTGCCTTCCATGAAGTTTTGTGAAGGACCAAATCTCCTTTATGGGTCAGAGCTGCTGCTTCTTGGAAACATTCAAGCACTACTGAGCCTTAATCACCTTGGGTACTTTTCAATCACCTTTATGTCGAGCTCATCTCTCTTTTTCTATCTATATGACACAGAAAATGTCTTCACGTCGAATATATATATTTTTTTAATAAATGCTATCTTGCTGAGAAGCATTAAGAAGATTCTGAGCTATACTCCTGTGGAGAAGCTACTAGAGTGGAGAAGTCCAAATGTTTGTTGCTGCCCCTCAAGCTCAAGGCATTTTGCAGAGCACTGCTGGTGGCTTGGAAAAGAGTTGAATGCAAAGAAAAGACAAAGGTTGTGGAGGCTCTAACACAAACAAAAATACTGTCAGAAAAAACCCACAACAAACAGATCAGGGCTAGAGTTAAAGTGGAGAGAAGAAAGGGGAGAAAACCTCAAAGTAAAAGAGGAAAAAAACACAGCAAAAAGCATAGGTAAGGGATGCAGTTCTCTTTCCTCATTCCTTGCCCTTTAATTGCAGGTTTCATTGATTCTTCTCTTCTGCTTAACTAGGATGAGTTCCTTACTGTAAAGGTTATATTGAAAAGAAATATTTTTAAACAGAAATTCACCAGATTACAATCACACTGTGGTTGTCTGCTTTGAAGTCACTGTACTATCTTAGCTGCTTCTGACTTTTTTATTAAAAAAAATTCTCAATGAATCTGCTCCAAAACACTATTTTCCCAGTCCAAGCACCTTGATAGTTACAGCAGCCTAAGCTCAAGAAAGTTTTAGAAATTAAACCTAGCCGTTAGAGTAATTATTTTAATAATGTATTGTGTTT
The DNA here is from genome assembly GCA_004320125.1 of Scolopax mira. Lineage (NCBI taxonomy): Eukaryota > Metazoa > Chordata > Aves > Charadriiformes > Scolopacidae > Scolopax > Scolopax mira. The sequence goes on from BJBW01002039.1 coordinate 147,471, forward strand.
ATATGGCAAGGTTTTGATAAGAGAGGGAGCTGCAGGGGTGGCTTCTGTAAGGAGATGCTAGAAGCTGTTCCTCTGTCAGAGAGAGTCAGTTCCAGTTGGCTCTAAGACAGACCACTGCTGGTCAAAGCTGAGCCAATGTTGGTCACACCGCTGTGATAACATATTTTAAAAAAAGGTAAAACCCACTGTGTGGCACCTGTGAGAGAGTGGTGGGAATATATGAGAGAAACAACTCTGCAGACACCAAAGTCAGTGAAGAAAGGAGGAGGAGGAGGATGTGCTGCAGGAACTGGAGCAGATTCCTCTGCAGACCTTAGTGAAGACCATGATGATGCAGATTATTCTTCTGCAGCCCATGGAGGACACTGAGCTGGAGCAGGTAGAAGTGCCCGTGACCCCATGGGGAGCCTGTACTGGAGCAGGCTCCTGGCAGGACCCTTGACACCATGGAGAAATGAGCCCATGCTGGAGTAGGTTTGTTGGCAGGACTTGTGACCCCACAGGGGACCCGTGCTAGAGCACTCCATTCCTGAAGGACTGCACACTGTGGAAAGGACCCACGCTGGAGCAGTTTATGAAGAACACAAAAATCTTAGTATACTTTGTATACACCTACCAGCTGAAGTAAGAAAGATGCCTTATTGTTTGAACATCCTTCTTTTGCCTTTCTTTTTCTCTGAATGCTTTATCTGGCTGAACTTGGCCAGTTTTAGGCTCTTTATGCTATGACTGTTTTTCCTCCAACCACTGCAGGTTTTCTAGGATTAACAATAGTTGTTATATAATTCATTTAAATGCTGATAAACCTTTTCCTTTTGTCGTATAAATGTGATGTGTCAGTTTTCCCCTCAGTGCTGAAATACAGGGCTCTATGCAAGACAGTTCTTTTGTTCAGTTAATCATCTACCTGTCTCTCCATAAAAAACTCTATCCCACTTTCAACATCAATATTTCAGAAGTCCCTTTCAGCAATTTTTTTTTCCCCAATTCTGGTTACTTATCAGAGGTTTTACTGAATAGCTATAGTCAATGCCTTTGCAGTCAAAGAGTTCAATTACTCTAGTCACTGCCATGAATCTAGATAATTTACAAAGATCCCACTTCCCAGTTCATTCACTTCCTTTTCAACAGAAATCTTCCAAGTACTGTGTACGTATATCAGTGATGATTTGCATGAATACCACATCTCCAGAAGACTTTGGGAAAAAGAAACAAGACAAAGGGCAATATATATGGCCCTGATTGAAATACAGCATTTCTGATTTATTACATGTTCCTTGTTCAGGTCTTATTACATCTGTGGCAACTGAATTCAAACAAAGTGGAAATAATTATTTTTGTTTATTTTCACAATACTATTTTTCTTACTCCTGCCTTTGCACTGTTAGATGGAAAGGAAGAACTTTACTGCAGTCCCCTATTCAGAGATTTTTTCAAGAATTTGGGACAATTCATTCCGGAATTTCCAGTGTAAATGGGGTGGTCGGAGACCAAAAGGAGCCGTAGCTTGATGAGAGGCAATTTGGAGTACAAGTAAAATGGAGGGAAAAAAAAAGAGAAGTATTCCACAGAAAATGGGAAATAAGTTGCTCCTTCGTATGGACAAGAAAAAAGCCACAACTCCAAACAATTGCGATTCATAAGAATATTGGAACCACACTTTCTCCTAAAGCTATTCCTCATTGGTACAGTTAACTTTAAGACTATACCTGGCTTTGTAAATTTGCCAGGGGTAACTGTCTTAAAGGAGAGTGCTTCCTACACTTATCATGTTAATTTTATTCAATTAAGTATTTCCATACAATGCTTATTTACTTTAACTTTTAGATGTTAGTCCCTATCTCCTAAGCCTTTCTTTCCTTTTGAAAATGTTTGTGGACTTTACTCTGGAGGTTGGCAGAAAGAAACATCTACAATTAAATAAATCAGAATTAATTAACTGGTTTGCATGCAGATAGTTAGGAATTGTATGGCCAACTGTTCGTGTTCAGACTGTGTCACACACCATCCAATCTCTAACTGTGCCACTGAATGCCTTGAATCCATGCCATGTGTTTTCACATTCACAAAATAGCAACTGTGATATAGCATCACTCAGCTGGTGTTTTGGAAAAGTCTGTCTACACTAACAACTGTCAGGAATCCAGATCCAATATAAGGTTGTTAAACAGTAATTCAAAAGTGATTTAGAAGTAGCTTAAGGGGCATATGAAATCCAGTGTGTCTGAGACTGACACAATCCACAGCAACAGATAGAAATCAGCAAACATTTTACACATGTACCTAAATTAACACCTTCATTGTTGTTCTACCCTGTACTTTTATATATTTTGAAACAGAAATCCCACATTTGAAAACCTGGAATGATGAGACTAATGAAATAAATGCTTTTATTACTGATAGAAATTAAACCCCCAAGAATGGCAAAAACCGATTAAAATGAAATGCGTAACTCTTTAGCCTGTAAGAGCAGGCTAAAGAAACAAGAATCTAATTTTCTGTGTCCATGGCAAAAGAGTCCAAAGAGTAAAAAGGTATTTCAAATTAATGCTTTTCTATTTGTCCATCATATATAATTCCTTTTAGAATTTACCATATTACTATTTACTGTTTAAATATTTTTATCCATTCCTGTTTGCTCATGTAACAGTGAAGACTAAGGATTCTAAAATATAAAAATACAGAGATTGTTTGGATATATATTTACCCAGTAAACATCTTGCAAAGCCATCTATTTAAAGTGCAGGATTTACCGGATCTTTTGCTATTCAGTCAGAATTAATTGATCTGTTCAGGGCACAATTAACTCTCTCTCTAGATCTGCTGTTCCCTTTTGTACCAACTGCTCTGCAGAAGGCAGTTTATGCACAATATAAGGAAAAGAAAAAGAACGTGAAAAGAACCAACAAGAATTCATAATACAATGAAGCATTAAGAAATGGTTTGTTGTTGCTCAGTGAAGAAGAATAGAGTCACGTGAAATAAAAGATTTCTGAGAGACTAGAGAAAATAGTAAGAATGATCTTATACGTATTTTAAAGAGTTACTTTTACATGGAAACCAACATAAATTATTCCCTTTCTCTTGTTTCCATTCTGGGAAGAGGATTTAGCTTTGTGTGAATCCTGAAAAATGTTCATATCTGGGGCTCAATAAACATAGAAAATTTTCTAAGAATGAGCATATACCTTCCTTCTAAATGAGATTAACAGCTTACTTCTTTTTTTTTTCTTAATGGGATTTATGCTGACAAAATTTTGTAGCAGTCCCAGTGCACTCACAAGTTGTTATGTATTTATACCATTGGGAGCAGGGGACTTTAGGTGTTGTTGCTCTGAGAGGGGAGAAGTGTAAAAGAAAGAACAGACAGTCCACCCATTAAAAAAAAAAACCCCTTCATATGTAAGCATTGTGCAAATCTACCTGGAATGCTTGTTCTAATAATAATTCAATTTACTCAGCCCTGAGAATAAATGTTAATGATGAATGATGAATGTTTCTTAATTTAATGAGTCCATCTGTCTAGTAAAATTTCTCTTTTATTCAGAGTAGGAATGAAGTATGACAAAATATCCACAGTAGATAAATTGGAAGTGGTGCCTGGTAGGAGTTAAGAGTCCCCAAGACCTCTGGTAAGATAGTACTTTCTTGTCCATAGAAAAAAGGGAAAAGACCATATTTGTAGAGGAATTACCACACTATCCAAACCAAAATATTCTTTATTATTAAATAATAATATGTCTTATGTTAGGTTTTATTTTTATTAGTAAATGTACTCTTCCTAGCACATGTTACTGACAGGACAAGGATTCATTTGAATTGGCTACTGTGAAGAAAACATGTTTGCCAGCATCCATTATCCTGATCTTCTGCAGGCTTTCAGGGACACATATGGAAACTGCAATGTGAGGTAGAGTAGGATGATCCAAATCCTTCAAAAATTACACTCAGGGGATCATTCATGGAAATAATACCTCCTGACCTCACCTTGGCAGTTATAAATCTTGCCTTGTAGACTCAGGATAATCCAGTTCCTTAATGATACGTTTTGGGAGTGGAGTGGGGTGGTTGGTTTTTGGGTAGGGTGGCTTTTTTTGGCTTCCTTTGATTTGTTGCTTCCTTTAATAGATAACGCTCGCTGTATTATTCACTAATACCCTGAGAAAGCAGACCTACCATAGCAATGACAATATGTAAGTATAGGTAGGCAACATAATAGTAATTCGCTGAGACGATTCCTCCTTGTACCCCCTTAAGGAGAGAACAGAAATCTCTGAGCTTTTTAGTGCCAGCATTTACATAAACACAATTAATAGTGGCCTCAGTCTTTTTCATTTTGTGTGCATCTAATATTTTAGTGCAGAGTCTGTCCTTGTTTTCCTTAGGTTCTGGGAAACGCTTTCTGGTTGCTCATGACCTCGTCTCGGTAAAAATGTTCTTCCTCTCTGTTCAGGGCTCCACCACTTGCCTCGGGTCTTGATTTCTTCACCTTTATGTAGGTACTTTGAAATTGCTGAAGTGCCAAGAGGCCTTAAATAAACGAGGAGCCCAGTGTGCTGGACGCTGCCCATAGTGACTGATGGCCCTGGCCTCAAAGATGCTCTTCCTCTGAGACGTGGGAGAAAAAGCAAGTGATAAACCAAATGAGCTAGAATGAGAGGGAAGGTCAGGTAACACACAGGCAATGATGACTCATACTCCTTCTGTCCCGCTGCACTAACTGTTCTTGGTAATAGGAATTGTGTTTTATTCCTTTCAATTAAACTAAAAGGATTCTTTGGTATAATGGAGGGAAATGGAGATCCCTGACTAAGATGATCTATTTAAAAACATCATGTGGGAGACGTTAAAAAAACTCTCTGGAAGACTTGTGGCTTCTGCGATGGACGAGATAGATAGTACCATTAGTCTGGCACATCCGAGAATGTTAGTATTTTCTAGCAAGAACCAAAAATAAGACTCGAGGAAAATTAACATGCTTCTTTTCTTTAAATATTATCTCTGAAGATATTATATTACTCTGCAATCAATACAGCAGGAGTTCCTATTGCTATAATGAATATTTAGATTACACAGCAAGTTACATTTAAATGAGACAAAATAAGTGAAATCATGCTTCAGGCATCCAAGTAGAAATCTCAGGCATCCAAATGGAAAGCTAAGGCTGGCAATTGTGGAAAACATTGCATTGTCTCTGAGCCTCATACAACACGACTAGTGCCAAGGAAGTCAGTGGTTTTATTCAATGTTTTCGAAGCTATACACATGCATAACAATGCATAAAAATAAGCGTTTGCAAATTATTTTGAATGATAATAATTTAACCTTTTTGAATGATAATAATTTTGTCTGCAGCCTGAAAAATTCTTGGTTTAGTAACATTGTGGAAAGTAAATATGTTTTTCTATGTTCCCACTCTTTCAAAGGAAAGATACTATTAGCTGTTAATTTGCAATTAGTAGCTAATAAATTATGAGATTTTTTCCCTGACAATATTCATTTTTTCAGTGAAATACATACCCTTTGGGATTCAAATGTTTTTCTGGTAATGAGCAGCTTTCTCCCTGCAACATTTCAACCTTCTCATTGTAAAGTCTGACTCCTATTAGAACCAGCATTTTTAGCTCTGCAGATTCTTCTTCTCCAATTAAAGCTTCCTGTCGAGTAGACCAGATTCCTTCAGGAGGGAAATGTTAAAAGTCAGTGAATTATGCAACATTATAAAGCACACAAAAAACTAAAAATTGTTCCTAAAGGCTAATAAATTAAGATTCTTTCTTGTATAATAATAGGTTGTGATTTTCATTGAATACTCTGCAATGCAATGTAGTCCTCCTGATCATTGTGAAAGGTTGTGAGCAGCAATGAAGGAAGAGAAATGCCAAGATGGGTTTGGAGTAGGGAAAAAAAAAGGAAAATAAAACTTAGCTTGGACAAATTCAGTATAATACATCCATTGGAAGATAATCCAAACATACAGATAGTCAGTAGAGGAGAGATTTCTCGCAGGCAGTACTGCTGGAAGAGATTTAGAGATCAAATGGATCACAGATTAGTTATGAGATTATAATATAGTATGAAAAAGAAACAAAACTATATTAATCAATTTTTATCTGCAAAGGCATTTGGGCTGTGGAGCCCAATGAGTCTATTATGAGTCACTGGTTAGCAGGAAGATATGATATGCTACATGTAAGTTGAGGAAAAACTCCAACGCAGAGGCACTAGGAGTGAATGCATAAAGAATGACTACAAAAATGTAGCTGTTTAATAACAGGGAAGACAATCAAGAGAAAATTAATATTTTCTAATTATAAAGAGGAAAAATAGGATAAAATTCTGACTGTAAAATACATTCAGTGGTGGAATAATCTCCTTACAAGGAGAGTTGGAGGCTCATGCACACTGAAACTTTGAATTAACAAAAAAGAGGACAACAGATTGCCCAGAGAAGCTGTGGCTGCCCCATCCCTGGAGGGGTTCAAGGCCAGGCTGGATGGGGCTTGGAGCAACCTGATCTGGTGGGAGGTGTCCGTGCCCAGGGCAGGGGGTTTGGAACTCAATAATCTCTAAAATCTCTTCCAACCCAAACCATTCTATGAGTCTATGATTATGTGACTGCAAAAACTGCCCTGGTCACAATCTGCTGAAGCTGCAAATTGCAGCTCCTGGTGTGAACGCAGGAACGTAGCCACAGCTGAAATGGTCAGTGAGCTGTTGCTTCTAAGCAGTGGAGAGAAACACCTGAAGGAAAAGCTTTTAGCATTGTTTATTTTTCCCCTTTACAGTGAAATGTGTGCTGACTGGAAATGCCTCCACAACAGCCTTAGGTGAGGAGGGCCCTACATAGTGACAGTGAAAAAACACAGCTCCCCCAAGACAACCATGTTTTGTCAATATTTATCTCCTCAAAACAGCTGTGAATATCTGAACTCCTTTTTCTTTTTGCTGACGTATCTGAAAGAGTTAGTGCTAACTAGAATAGTACTTTCAACTCATCACTGGAAGATCAGTGAAGTATATTTTGGAAATAGCAGCTCATCAAATATTCCTTTCATTTAGTCTGAGAAACAAAGGTTATACTTGAATGGAACTGACCAGGCCAGAGTCAGATTTACTAACTTCTGAGTATTAGTCTCTTGGACTAGGTTCAAACTTCTGGCCTGAAGGAACAAACTGCTGTAGACAGCTTATTAACAGAAGGGGGTTTGGGGGATTTTTTTACGGCTAGAACCCCAGACTCTGCATCAGGAGAGGTGGGAGCTGTTTCTATCTGAGCGACTGATTTGGTGTGTGACTTTGGGAGTTGCAGAGTAATGGTGAGAAATGCACACACTTAACAACAAGCTCGCTCCTTTCTGCGGTTCAAATGATAAACACCTTTTAGCAAGAGAAGAAACTCCAGTCTTTATGCTGTCTTTCTTATGTCCTTAAAACATATGTACTTGAAATGGCTTAAGCTGTAATTTAAATTCAAACCCTCAGCACACCTATTCAAACTTAACATTTTTAAGGTATTTTGACTTTATTTTGAAGGTTTATTTTTATAAACCATGTACACAATTGCTCATGCCAACTGGTAGTGCTATTATGAAGTTAAACTATAGGTTTAGTCAGGCTATATATATACATTTCAGCAAAGAACAGGAACACCAAATCTTTTAAAGAGAGTTGTACAACCTCCTTTCCAAAAGTTTTTGTGGTTTTTCACATTCAGGATAATGAAAGTGCTAATGATTTCTCACTTTTTTATACAAAATTAAGTGCTTAATAAGCTGAACAAGTCTCAGCTAAATTTCTCTAATTGCCGATTTCAGTTTATTTTGTATTTTCTAGCCTCCCTCTGGAAAATAGAACACAGCATTTATAAAGTTGCAATAAACTACTGGAAAATCTGCTTTCCTGCACTGTTTTTCATGGCTTCTCATTTTGTAGTGACTATGGAACATATATTCCAGAAAAGTAACAACAAAAATATAGAGCTTATTTGTCAGGTATATGAGCCCCAGTACGCCAGCATTCTTCATAGGGAGTTTATCTTCATCATCATCAGGCACCCTTTGAACAGTGATTTTTCTTAACTAAGTCTCAAGTGTTCAGCATAAGCAATCAATACGCTTGCCCTCGTTTTGCAGCCAGGGGAGCAGAGGACATGAATTAAAATCTTTCAGGAAGCCAATATCAGAGCTATGAACCATGGTCAGAGCCATGATGTATTGCAATCTTATGCCTTAACATACACACACACCTACGCAGAGAGTTTCCATACTGAAGTTTCTTACTCAGTGGCATCCTGCCTCAGGAAGATAATAATAATAATAAATAATAATAAAAGCAAACAAGCCAGCAAAGAAAATCAATATTTGCAAAAGCATCATGAATGTGACAGCACAAAACATGGGAACGCTGGATGTGTCTCCTATCTCCCAGGACAAATGTAAAAGTCTGTGGAACCTACAGGATTTGGCCCATCAAATATGGATTTTTATAAATGTCAAGAAGTTAACTTGAGCAGGGTCTGAGTCAGACAAAGCAGAACCTTATGTTTTCTAGTAAAAAGGTTTTATTCTAATCTCAAAAGAAATGCAACGTGTTATAGAAAAAAATTTAGGGAGGAAGTTAAAACCATTCTTTCAAAAAAAAAAAATTCAAGGAATAACTAAAGAGAGCAGGAACAGACTGTCTTGCAATGACCGATTCAGCTCTATATTGAATAAAGACAAGACCTCCCTACTAGCATTTTTACACACAGTTGTAGCTGAGAAAATATTCCACATGGTGACTGACTGATCCAGCTACTAACAAGAATCTGACAATTCTTGGTTATTTTGATTCCAGTAATTATGGTTATAAAATAGTTTAACCAAAATCTAAAATGAGACAGTACTGTGTAAATTATTTTAAAGAAAAAACATGACAGAGGTACAATAGAAAATCATGACTGAGAAAAACTGAATGATTACTTTAAAATCCGGAAAGTAAGGGAAAAATTCATGATACTAATTAAAGTTCTCATTAGAATCCCATTATAAGAAATAAGAGAAAAAGGCTCTTTATTTCTCCAGAGACAGCCTTAGTAATATGAAATGAAAATAAAAAAGGCTTAGCACCAAATCATTTGTGTCTCTCTCCCTTACTAGCACATACACAATGAATTGGATTGTGTTTTATATGGTAAAAGGACATTAGCTAAATCATAGCAAATACTTAACTATTCATAGTTCCTTCTTAACAACAAAACAGAGAGCTGATGCCCATGAGCACGCTCATTTCTGTGCCAGCAGAGAAGACTCAGTAATCTTCTGAACACTAAATAGAGTGCTTATATTGAAAACATGACAATGAGAATTAGAGATAAACCTTCAGATTATACTTTTAATTTTTTTCTGGGTCCAATTCTTCACACTGTTATATGTGATTTGCAGACCCTGATAAAAAAATCTTCTTTTTTGCCCTCCACGCTTGAGGAATTCTTCAAGTGATGAGAATGGCCTATTTCCTTCAATATTGAGAAAATGAGTTGTGCAGGCAGAACAGTGGTGCTTTCAACCCCAAATAAAATGTCTGCAATAAGCTCTTCACCAGACTTCCACTTTCTATTTTGTCACACATATTTTTTTTGTGTACAAACTGTAGATGCACAAACTGTAAGTAGCTCCTCATTACTTCTCTCAACAAGACTGACCTGATTTATTATCAAAACTTAAATCAATAATCACTGCAACAGAAAAGAAAACAGTTTAAATTAATCCAGCCTAGCATTTTTGAAGAAAAATCTACTACATGCTTACAGCTAAGACTTACAACTCTCAGATCTGCAAAGGGTTTTTTTGGGTGTGTGGACTTTTTAGCAATCCCTGCAGATGTGAATGAACTGATCTTTAAGAAGATGTGAGACTCTTCGTTATAGTGCGAAACTAATCATCACAAAACTAGGAGAGCCTTACAAGCCTAATTTTCAAAAAAGTCTTGGATCTCAGATTGGCTTTTCAGATATTAACTTAACAAAAAAGTCTCAGGATGAGGAAGCAATAATTCATACTTTCAAAGCTTTTATCTGGAAAGAAAACTTCCTGTTGGTGGAGAAGACCACATGCTCTTGGAAGCAAAGGCTATTTTGTTTATAGAATGGAAGGATGTCAGTGAGGGTTAAGTAGGTTCGGACTCAATACATGAATGTTTATATTTTAATATGTGTGGGTTTGTAACCCAAAATTATATTTTAATGTGCATGGGTTATGTAGCAGTAAGATACTCAAAAACATACAATTAAAAGTGTACCACAATTAAATATCAACTAAATAAAATCAATTTTTTTCCTTATGACCATGATAAGCTTCAACTCTGTTCTCATACTTAATTTGTCAAGCTTCAATTCCTCTTTCTTCATAATGGAAGGCACTAACTTATTAAAAGTTCTGCAACAATTTTTGCAACGATTTTGGATCTTAAGTGTTTTCACTGTTTACAGCACTGTTCTTGTTTTCAGTTCTTTTCTTCATTGTCTCTGCTATTGCATTCTGTGTAAAACCTTAATTTAAATCTTGATGCCCTCATTTCAGCACCTAGAAAAGTAACTGTTTGATATGAAGCACTATTTAACTATAGAAGCTTCTCTGACACTGGCTATAACCTGTTAATTTGCATCCGGAGAAGGGCTGCCTGTTTACAGAGACCTCAGACAGCATTCCCTGGAAAATAGGGAGAGTATGAAAGATAACTAGCCCTTTAAAGGGTGCAGCTGTGAACTGCAACAATTCTGGACAAGCCATTTCAAATGGCTTCCCTAATGAGCACTTTCTTTTTGTTGTTGAGGGTTCTTAACTCTTTTGTTTGTTTATGTCTTGGTTTTTTAAGTGTTCGCAATCATTGCTGTAAGAGCTTGTTCATCATACTGAGATCTCTGGAAATTCCTCTATAAATATCTGCTTTATTTCTCCTTTCTGGTGTTAAGATGGTTGGAAAGTGCAAAGAAGTTTTCTTTACCTTAGGATTTGGTTTGTTGTTATCCAAAATCAGCAGGTGAAGGGATAAAATTAGGGAAAATGTATTTTAAAATCATTTAAGTAGTGATGACCGAAAAAATATATTAAGTTCAAAATTAATATTGGATTTGTTTCTTTATCCAAATCATTTGCTATGTACTCAAGTGTTCTACATCTGTCTGAGCACTCTTAAAAGAGATTGTTTACAATCTGATAAAATAATAAAGACAAGCACCTAAGAAATAATAAATATCAACTCTTCCAGCCTGGGCAGGGCTAGTCCATCCCTACTCAGTAACTGCCTGCTCTTTATGAGCTTCCTACCATAAGCCCCCATGCATACTTTTATCTAATCAGAACCTTTTTTAATGTCCAGTGTATGGTTCCTCTGAAGGAAATATGTACGGCTACCACTTTCCCCATGACTTCACCCGCCAACTGCCCACTACCTTTAGGACAACTTTCATGTTCTAGTGCAGGTGTCATTGAAGTTAACTTGTCATTTTATCAGAACACTTTAATTTTGGGATAAAAAGAATCCTGCTTTCATTGAGATGATTGATTTTTATTTTTTTAAAACTCTCAACTGTATTGATCAGGGTGGCATCTAGTCTTTTTCTTCAGCGTAATTGTTCAGGCAACTACATTTCATTCTATAATTTCAATAAAAAAGAATTAAAGTGCAGTTAGAACAAGGTTATATCTCATTAACTGAGAGGCTGTAAAATGTGGTTGACTGGGACAAATACTGCTCACCACATTTAGGGCCTCTGTGTTAAGTCCTACCCAATGGCAAAGACATGTCTTCTCATATATCATTTTAAGCTGAAATTCATATTGCATATTGGTATTATTTAGTAGAGGTGACTTAAAGTGAAAAAATGGGAAAGAGGTAATGGAAGGGGAGGAATTAAGAAAAATCATGATAGTCACTGCTGACCAGAGAAACAACATAAAAATACAACTTTAAAAATATTTTTTCCCTTTGGTTGTTTTTCTGAATTTGTCATCTAACTGTGACCCTCCTCTTACAATCTTCCTGTGAGAAAGTTTTGTGAGGTCTGAGACAAAATTTTAGAGTTTCTGCTTAGTTCCTTGTAGAAAATGTGTGTGATACTTCATAGTAATTTTATGTCTCTCTTATTTCTTTCATGGCAATATCCCAAAAGTGTTTTGCAAATGCAAACTCGACCTTGAAGGTAAAAAAATAGTAAAAAAATAGCCCAAGAAAGGGGGGATGCTAGGGAAGATATCATCAGGAAAAAGTCAGGGAGGATCCCATCACGACTGCCTCTGACTCCTGGGACCAGTGGAGGGCCTGAGCCTTTCTTCCCCCCATAGGGACTCCTGTGGAAAAGACTTAGACTCCACTGAGTGCTTCCTCAGAAAACAGAAACCTCTCTAGAGGGTTACCTCTTACATTTTGAGCCAGGCTGTGCTGTTTGTAACTTTATTGTGCGCTTTGTGCTATTAACAATATTTTTTACTCGCAGGCGCTTTGCAGACAGTGCAACCATATACTTTGCAGGCAGTATCACCAGCCAACCATAAGAACCTTCTTATCTGTTGCTGAAATAAACTGCACTGCTGAAGAAGCTCGCCATTTGGGTTTCTCATTGAATGTGACCAAAGACTAGAGAGTGGCCGTGCTAGTTCATGAGCACGACGAGACTGAAGGGGCAGCCCCGTGTTAGTGTAGCTGGAATCGTGAGAGTTTAATATATTGAACGTGACTGGACTGCCAGTGGTGAATTGGGCATCACTCAGAATTTAAACCTAGCC
>BJBW01002039.1:160352-174899 GCA_004320125.1 Scolopax mira
GTTATATTCATATGAGGTAGACCATATCCTTGTCTTACCCAAGGAAGCTGTTGCTCAGAAGGTTTAATAATAGCTGAATGTCCACGGACTTCTGAAACGTTGCTTGCAGGGAGCATTTCTAAATGCCTGGGTCCTGATTTTCTGTGGTACTAATGGCCTGTAACTCAGATCAAAGTCAGTGGGAAGTCAGTTACAACGTGTGAAAATGAGGTCGCAGGAATATAAAGCCAAACGGAGAAAAACTCCTGGACGGCAGGAAGCCAGGCAATCAGATCTTAAAATGACATAACCAAAACAAAAAAGGGAGACTCATATAAAAGATTCAAAAATTGAGGATCTCCAGTTCATAGCCTTTAGCTATCAGTGGACACTGCCCTATTACTAATTCTAAAACCAGACAACGTTATACAATGAATCTCCAGCAGCCCCATAGGGTGCCTTTAGGTTGTGGGGCCTTTTCATTACCCAGAGATTGGCCTTGCAGAAAACGGAAATCAATGGAAGTGTAAAAATGCTGAGAGTTGTTTGCCAGAGATATCTGCATGCTTATATATGACACAAACATGTAAATTAAGTGCCCTACATACTGGTTTGCAAACCGTAATAGCAAACGCTGGTGGAGGAAAATGTTAATACATATAAAATACATGAATCCGGTAATGTCCTTCAATTTATTTTATTTATTTATCAGTAATACAAGGGTAATTTTCACTATATATATATGTTAAATGGCAAAGGAAGCCCAAACTGCTCCGCTAAAATAATCTTCTGTGCATTATACTTCCAGTTAAGGACATTATTCCTGTCTGTAATGCAAATGGGAAGAAATGCAGGGGTTAATATAACAGGCATGTTAATAACAGCAGGCAGTTAACATTCACAGGAGCTATCCTATACCTGCTGGGGAATTCACTTGGTCTAATTTATAGTGAAATAGTGAAAAAAACGTCCTCTGGGTTTCAAGCAAAGAAATACCAAATGAACTGCCTGAAATTAAGAATGGCAGTGAACACGGTTGCTCACCGATTTGGGGAAAGGACTGCCGGCTGCATGGAAAATTTTAAACCATGAGGCACTGGTAGCAGGACTGGAAGTGGGAGTTAGAAACATGTGACAGACTTGCAGAGAATAAAAAAATTAGCTAAGACATATTTTTGATCATAGATGTCTAAACTGGTACTGAAATCTTCCTCTGAAGTAAAGGACCCAAACAAAGTGAAATTTTGAGTTGTTGCTTTTCTAGGAAGTCCTGGTTCCTGAGGCTGTGGCAGGACAGGGTGTGGATGGTGGCACTGCTGAAAGCTCAAGCACAAGCCAGAGCTCAGGACAACTGCAGATGACAGAAGTAGATATATTTGTTTAAAGTTCTTATGCTTGGAAATGACAAGTAGTTCCCACAGGATTATCTCCTGTTGGTTTTCTCTCATTGTCTGGCATGAAGAACAACAGAATCCCATTCTATCTATTGGTTGATTTATCTCTAGTATCATTGCACTTGAATACTATCAAAAGTAAGATACAAAACTAAAAGATTTACAAGATCAGAGCCAACATATAAGCAAAGGATCAGATTTCCTTTACTGCCTTAAGTTGTGTTTATGAGGACGTAACTCAGATGGCTCCTCATTTATAACAGCATCACTGGGATCAGGATTGTGCCCCCAGTCTCCATATTGTAAAGACAGAATAAAGTCTGCTAAGTGGTTTAGTGGCAAGACAGGTCACTGAGGTTGTAATTATCACTAATTGACACTTACACAAGCTGTACCGTTCTTTATGTGCTGCTGAGTGGCAGCGCAGAAGGGTGTGAATGTCTTTTCTATCAAGCAGCACAGTGGAAAAAACCCAAGGAACATATTTTAATTCTTGTCCTTTGAACTGATCATTCACACTGCTCAGCGCGAATGGGAACAAGTGTACCAACACCTGTGGGAAATGATTCTTGGAAAGTAATTTTTTTATCCGTATAAGTGATCACTCTATTATGTTTCACTCAAACATAAAAAGCTCTCTAGTTACCAGCACACCCCAACAGACTCTCTCTTAACAAATAAATTCATGTGCTGCCTTCTTTCTGCAATGAGCTATCAAGTGACAAATGGTGCAGGATCTCCCTGACAGTCCAAGAATGGCTATGTCAACATTTACATACAAGAGGTGTTTCTCTATAAATGAGTAATCCTTTCCAGATGCTTCTTCCAAAGTTGTTAAAAGGATTATACTGTCTCATTGGCACCTGAAGGGTCCAGGCTTTTCATATCATGTTCTATTGCTTCTTCTGAGAAACCATAACTATTTTATTTTCACTGCATCAGTCTTAGCTTTGAGATATCTCTAGCTGCAAAATATTTGCTTTTGTGTTTACTCCAAATATTCTGTCCAGTGGAAAAAGCATTCTGTAGTTTCAAGTGAAGAAAAGTTTCAGTTATGCATAAAAGATGATTTATTGACCTACATGGCTGTTAAAGGCTCTTTTCTCAGAAATTTATGATAAACATTCAAAATAGTAAGGCTCAGTTCTTCAAAAGGAGGTTCTTGCCTCCCATTTAATGGAAAACCTCCATTTCAAGAGAGCAACTTGTATCGCGATTCAGATGGCACACCCTATCAACCATTATTTTGGAAATTTTACTGGATTTTCTGTATGCTCCATTGTTCCTTCACCTTGTCCGGTAATGCAATACATGTCATTCTTGGCAGGTTAAGATTGGGATGCTGTGCAATATGTGCAAACTCATTCTCATTCGGTATGATATAAATTCTCAATCTGCCTAGACTTTGTTTTAAATCTCGGGCCACACAGCAAGGGGTCCCTGCCTTGTCTTTGACAACCTGAACGCGTGTTGGATGCAACCATATCAGAAGAAGAACAGCATGTTACTACTGACGGTTTTGATTATGTTTCAGCCAGAAAAACAGCATGAAGAAAGCAGAGATTGCCTTTCGCCTTTCCCCTGTGGAAAACCTGGTGAGTTGGTATGCATTAATGATGATAGATTTAAATCTATAGGTGAATTTTTAGTACCTCAGCAGCATGCTGCCTCACAGCAATGTGGCTGGACATGAAGTCATGCAGATAATAGGGAAAGTTACTTCAGATTTAGGAAGATTGAAATAATGTGTGAAGCTTGTGGGAAGCTGATATACTCTACAGAAGTACATCCTCTACTTTCCTGGTCTGTCTTCGCAGGAGAGGCGAAGAACAAATATGTATACTTACATAGGTGTAGATGTTTGTTTTATTACCAATATCTGTTAGCTACTTAGGGATCAAATGAAGGCACACAGGTAAGGAGAAAGGATTTCCTTTTATCAGAGATAGAAGTCCATATGGTAGAGAGGTCCACACCTGCCTTTCTATAGGTGTAAACTGCAGACTTTCAGTGTGCCTCTCAAACTTTACATCTGGAAACAGGGCTTGGTTATGTAAATATTTTGGAACAAGGCTTCTGACCATTGGGAATTTTAAACCATAAATTCATTCTGGCAGCATTGCTCTCTGTTCTGAATTATCCTTGATTTTGGGGGACTTTTGAAATCACTTTAGACATCAGTCTTCATTTTTAAACTTTAAAATAATCCTTAAGAGCTTAAGGACTTACTAGAGTTGCAGTACTGAATGAAGCAATACATATTTGCATTTTAAAAAATGAACTTGTGGTTCTTAATTTCATGTTTCTAAAATGGAATATTCTTTTATTCAGTGAAGTGTTAAAAACATAAATTCATGTTTATGAGACACAGAATTTTATTATCATCACTAGTTTTGCATAAGGAAGTAAACATGAAACAACAGGTTGACTCCCTGTGAAAATAACCTGAAGTGAGAACTTCAAAGTCCCCAGACTATTTGATTATGCTACTGTGTATGCAAAGAAATGGGAATTGCTAGCATAAACATGACAGGACTCTAGAAAAGAACTGTAAAATTTCCATTCAATATACTAGTTTAAATACTCACAAGAATTACTGTTCTTTAATCGAGTAGAAACTGGAACACAATTTTTGCATGTTTCATTTTTAAAAAACACCTATAACCGCTATAAGTTAGAGAATACTTTTCTTCTATGAATAAACTGGTTTTTCTTTCTATTAAGACTCTTATCAGAGCATCCTCAGAAGAGGATCCACTCCAATGCTCCCAAGCAGGATAGGACTCATGAAAGGCAACCCTGAACCAGTGCCTGGGCTACCGCTATTCAGCTCTTTGGCAGGAGCATTCCAAAAAGGAGCAAGGCAATTTCAGATGAGACAGCAGACATAATGGATGCAGTTTTTTCTCTCTCCACCCAATATGTAGGTGTTCAGGATATGTGCAGTGGTAGGAGGCAACAGTTTATTAAAATTGAACAGGAAAATGAAATCATCTTAACATTGTAATATTGGAAATCAAAATAACATATTCTCTGAAAGCTTATACACTCATAGTGTGAAGCAAATGTTCTCTGTGGTAGGAGAAAATAAATATCTTATTTCTTTTTTTCTTATCTTTGCCTTCTTTTAAACTGATTCAGAGCCTTGTACTTAAAACTGAGCACATCTGCCTGCATCACTAGTTTAGCCACTTTGGTTGCTGTTCAAGAACACCCACACGATTTCCAGTACAGTCTCTGCAAAGGTATCAAGGTGATGGCTCTTGACTTATATAGCTTTATTTTGGCTGGTCTGTTGGTCTGCACATTGAGGATACTTGTTCTCTAATAATCTGAATTTAGAATCTGTGTTGCCAAGTTTAGCTTTCCATTCACAGCAGGGAATAATACAGTGGAGCAAATGCATGCTGCCATGGAGTCTGGCTACTGTTCCTGCACTGCAAGCATTTAAATTCTTCCCACTGAAACAGCCGAAGGGACTAATTTCCATGGACTATAGGCATCTTTGAAGAGAGGTTTAGATACCACAAATTGTACATGTGATTTGAAGATCAGTGATTTGCAGCTTCCTCTCATGTAGGCTTAGCCCATGTTATTAACTACTCATACAATAAACATGCATCACAAGGTAATGGGCTTCAGGCTGACACGAGGCTTTCAATAACTTCAGCAGAACAGAGAGTAGTGCAAGCTGTACATACACATCCTTCATCAAGAACTCAATACTGTGACTTGCAGTGAAGCTTCGTGTGGTTAATAGTGGCAATAGACCATTTTAGAGCACTCCGTGCCCCACAACATCTGAAACAGCTCTTTGCTGATGTCGCTGCTGCTTGAATATTTTGGTAACTTACTGATATTTGGCTCCCAACAGTTGTAGTTTGAGCCCTTTCCTTGTAGTTGAGTCCTTTTCAGAACCAGTCCCAGCCAGCACATTTCCCACCCCAGTCCAGCCATTCTTCTAGTCCTCAGACAACAGACTCCAATGATATCTTCTCTGGTTTATCACTCTTGAGGACAAACACTGTACTAACCTAGTCATCCAGTGTCAATTGATCATCCTTTCTAGGCTTTGAAGTGCTGACAGCCCTCTGCCATGAAACATCATAAAAAGCCCAGGAACCTTGGAAATTGCAGGTATCTTTCCAGCGGAAAAATGTCAGTCCCCACAATCTTCTGGATGTTTTTTTCCCCAGACGTGTAAAATGAGGGAGGGACAGGGAAGGTCCCAGTAGACATTTCAAAGAGTGAGTCCAGGGAGTGCATACAGTGGTGTTGATTGGAGATGATTAGAGCTTTTCTGTGAAGACAAAGAGGTGGGCAGAAAAAGAGAGGTATCTGTACTGCCTTAGAGTGTATAAGCACAAATAATAATTCAGATTTTTTTATGAAGTTCCTTCTCAATCAACTGATTGCTAGTATTCAAAATACTGGATTAGTAGTGTCAGGTTGGAACTGTCATATTTTCTTAAACAGTTCAAATTTCCACTGAGGTTTATTTCTTCCAAAGGGTAAAATGAAACTAGATTGTGCCTCCAAATGTTACTTTCCCTTTGTTATAAAACAAGTCTTTAAAGCAAAGGGTATGTATTTATGGTTTTCTTTAAAATGAAAATGGGTGTCACCCTTCTTTTTGTGCATATGTTTTGAAAATGAAAATGAACTACACACTAAGGGGCTATCAATTGAAAAATTTGAAATTTTGTAAAAATGAAGGGAAAATAAATAATTTTGATTCTTTCTTCTCACAGAAGCATTTCAAGCATTTAATCCTGCTAGCTCTTGGGTCATATATTTACAGTGTCATATGATAGCTAATGAAGTTCATGTTTTCTGGGGGGAAAAAACGCTGAAAAAAAACCCCCATGTTTCTTTTTCATTGCTAAAAGTTTAATTTAATTTTAAGTTTACAAACCTTTTCTATTTTCCATAGAAAGCTGTATTTCCTTGTGTGTTTCCCATTTTATACTCTATGGGGGACAGAATGCTTACATTTTATAGAGATTGTCAAGCTTATTTTTCCATTGAAAAATATAAACTTTTCAAAGAAAAGAAACTTTCAACAAAGTCCAAAGCATTTTCACTGAGATCCTACATGCTTTATATTTAATTTCCTCCAAAATAGACATTTATTTTAATCAAAGTTAAATTAGTGAAAGTTAAAAATTTGTCCTGAAACCTTTCAACCAGGTATTTTTTTCCATCTATACTGATATTTCCCTTCTCCACCTGGATAGTCTATCTAATTGTGTCCAAACTAGATGGTACTCATATTTTTATTTAATTCTGTATTCTCAAATGATAGCTGATTTGGATTCCACACAGATATTCTTATACCTAATTCAAAGCCATACATCCAAGACAGATGGAAAAGATCTTTGACGGGAAGCCCAATAAAATGTGTTTTAAATTGTAAAGGTAGCAGTAGTTAGTGGATTATTTTATTTTTTTTCAGCAGCAGCATCTGCTAAAAGACAAATTTACAGCTTATTCCCATAGTGCACATCAAAAAGTACAATGGTCAAGTAGCAAGTTTTTAAGACTTGTGTTTTCCAAAGACTGTTAATAGCATCTTTTGTTACACCCTCAGATATTTTGTTGCTGCCTCTAGATACCATGACAGAGCTGATATTTTCAACAAGAAATTGGATACGAATCACAACAGAATTGTCAGAAGAGCAGAACTGCAGGTTTTGTTATGGGAAGACAGAAAGATTAACACAGTACACGCAGGGGTTCATTCGAATAGAGGCAATGGTATTACCAGGTCAAGCTCATTTCTTTTGTCTCCCCGAAATAAAATTACATGTAAGAGCCCGTGAAGCATTTTTGTCTTCTCCTAGGAACATGGTGTGAGCACAAACTTCTAATATTTGTGTGTTATACCTTATAAAAATCAATGAACAAAGGACTTTGCCACTCTAAAGGTTACATAGAATTTCAACAAAAGGTTTAGTTGATTTGAATAGCCTTTTGGCATGTTGATTTATGCTATAAGAGTGGCCAAGGTTTTTAACAGTTTAAACAGGATAATGGGGTAGAGAAAGCATGCTGAGAAAAATGCATTCCAGGATTTAAGGACTTAAAATGTCTGAATTAAACTAAACTGACATGTATTCACTCTTAGCAAATTTGCTGTAATTATATCTGGAAATTCTGAAACATGGCTGAGATCACCTGCCAGTTGATCTGAGGGGATACTGGTTCCCATTATAGGAACTACATTTCAAGCTGTTGGCCACATACCTAGACATTAAGTAAATGGTTCAATATCTCAGTTATATAAAAGTATTTCAGAACTGATGCCGTTTCAACTTTGACCAATCCTTGCTGAAGATACAGGTGGACATATATTAAAAAATGATAATCCCAAACAAAACCACTCAAAGAAACATAAAATACCTTACTGAATTAATCTATAATTAGTACAATAAAATGGTGCAGTCAAGCACTAATCGTGCTTGTTGGTATATGTTTCTATAATGAAGTCAAGCTCTTAAATATCTGAGAAGGTCTCAGAATTCTGAGAGAAGAATGATTTGTTTAATGGATAAATAGAAATGGCTATAAAATCAATTCATTTGTATTTTAACAAGCATTTTATTGCCCTCTGACAATCTGTGAAGTTCAGTAAAGCTCAATTAACTCTGGGTCATCCAGAGAGCTATTTCTCTTCGCAGTCTCATACCAAGTCCTCTGCTAACATTTTTCATCGTGTTTGGATTTTTATTTTCAGAGGAATTTGGTCATCTCCAAAATTCTTTTTCCTGCAGCATCTTTCAGCAAACACCCCATAAGTATTTCACATCCAGTGTAACAAGTTGTTTCACTATTCTGCTCTGGGGCACTGGGACCCACTAACATTAACTACCCAGGGGCTCACCCAAACACTGTGAGAGAAATCTCTGCAGGGAATTGGCTGGAATTCTTGAAATTTCTCAATACAACCCATGTTTATATTTATTTTTTTTTAATGTGACCCCCAGGTGAGTCAAAGTCGTATGAGCTATATGATAATCTGTCACATGGTATTCATGAGTTGATGGTTTCTCTTGTCTCTGCTCCTCTTCCGATGATCCCTGACTGTTTCAGTGGAAGTAGACGTCCCTTGGCATTTAACAGACTTGATCTATTCCTCTGTAATGCTTACAGTTCTACAGTACTTTATTTTATTTCTTTGTTCATGCAAACTGACATTTTGGGACAAATGAACCTCAGTCATGTATCTCTGCTTGCTGATAAAACATTAAACCTGTTTTAAACAACTTTCCTGGGCACCTGGTATTGTCCAGTGTCAGAGACTGGGTGGCCACATGGGAATAGATGGTTTCAGAGTGGCTGCCCTTATCCCCTTGGCTGGACAAGTGACCCAGGAGGAAAGTTTACACAAATCCATGAGGGTGTGCATGAGCATCTCTGCAGAAAAGCACAAATCAGATGAGACCTTCATGCAGTCTCTCTTACAATCTCATTTACATGGATAAGAAACTGCAGTTTACATCATCACCTCTTTGTCAGATATTTAGACACCTAAACCGATGGATTTGAGTTGGATTATAACAGCTCCCTTTAGAGATTTCAGAGCACTACAAGTGCTGCACCAGAGAAATCCAGCAGAGTTGAACGGCCAATATATTGTTATTCAGACTTGGAATGCAGCCCGAACTGCACATATATTTTTTTTAACTTCTAGTCCTTCTAGTATTAAATATATCTTCTATCTCTGTTGCTAACATATCTTCTATTAAAGATTAAGTGGATCTTAAATTTAAGCGTATCTATCTGTATCTGCATATCCAGTATTTTTTTCCTTTTGCCATGACTGCGTATGTCTTATTTAGCGAAATATTTTTTCCTGTTTTGTTCTTTACCAGTTGTCACAAACACATTTTTGTACATTACGTTTCTGAAGAGCAAGCAGAGCTGGAAAGGACTTCAAACTGTGATGCACTTTTGGAGCAATTTAATTTTACTTTCAATGTAAATTTGATAAGCATGAGCCGCACCAGTGTAGCCGCTGTACATCTCGCAGAGACTTAATGGGTGCAAATGAATTCACTTTGTCCTGAGAAGTTTCACTCTTCTCACAACCACCCCACAGGAGATGGAGCTGCTTTCTTCCAAACCGAAAAAAATGCTTGTGCTGAATTATTAAGACAAAGTTCTACTGCAGGACCCAATTAATTTTGACCAGCAAATACAGAAGTACGAGCTGATGGGTTTGAGTAATCTAAGTCTGCTGAAGACAAGTCCCATAACTCTTGGAAAAAAATTGTTTTCAGATCTCTTTTTCTGGATTATAGAAATGAAATGTATGCATAGTCAGGGAGAAAAGTTAGTGATAAAATCCTGAAATTGGAAATTGAACTTTTTTTTTTATTAAAAACTGGCTGTAGAGTTAGAAATATGTGTATTTTCATGATATTGTTTGATTTGCTAATACTGAGAAATGCAAAACAAATGCCATGAGTACTTCATTCCAAATGGAGAAAATGAATAGCCTGACTTTTAAAGGTTCTTACTTCTGGGTACATTTGCCAACTAACTAACTTAATTTTAACCATTTTTCCTAAAAAAAAAACCAACCAAAAAACACAACAGTGTTATTTCATTCCTACCGGCAGGTTCCAAAATCCCTTCCTATTTCTCATCCTGTTTTCCATTTTCTTAATTCCTCTGCTATTTTAGCTGCCCCTCCCTTAGCACACACACATGCACACACGCAAACCCACTGGGTGCTCAGCTTGCTGTAGCTCCTCCACTGCTGCTTTTCTTTGCCTAATAGAACATTGGCCTTTTTGTGTGCTTTTTGGTTTTGTTTTGGGTTTTTGTTTTCTCCTCTACTCAGCTCCCTGTACAGAAATCAATGTTCTGCTACACTGACTGGAGTGACAGTAATGCAGGAGATGCCAGCCCAACAACTTGATGCTCTCCAAAAATTCGTCTCTGCTAAAACACCAGGAGGAGGAAGTCACACTTAGTTTCCTCCATGGACAGAGTAGAAATGCCTTTTTTTGTTTCTTTTTTTTTTTCCTTTTTTCTTTTTTTTTTTTTTTTCTGTTTTCTCTGTTGCCTACTCCTCCTCTGAGTGAAGAGCTCAGGCTTACAGGATCTGTTCAAAGAAAGGGCTTAAAAACTGTTCCTTCTTTTCTATACCATAATCTGATACAACAGCCTAAAACATAGAGGCTGTTGCTGTCTTAAAGGCAAAGAAAGGCTATTACTGGGGCCAGCAAAATCTTTTGGGGGATTAACAGGGTTTTTTTCTCTCAGATTAGGAGACATTAAAAAAAAATATATTCTTGAATCCTTGACAGTATTTCCCTGAGTTAATCTCCTCTGGTGGCTGTTGGGATTTGCAATGTCTACCATCAGTCATCTCTGGTTATGCCCCACGACAGGATATGCTGTGAAACAACCCACACACTCATCATTCAGAAGAAAATTAGCCTCCAGTGGGAGCAAAGGTGGGTGGCAACGGACCTCATTTTCAGGTGATCAGGCTGAGAGATGACATACAGGGGTTCAATCTCCTTCCAGTGAATTCAGCATATTCCTGTTCACAAATTATCCATCAGTGGCTCCAGATTTTATTTTATTTTATTTTAATGCTGAAATATCATTTATTTTTGTTCTTGATGGAGTGAATGTAACTAACGGGCTCAGACTCATCGATGGGGTCAGTAGCTGAAATTCCATTGAGGAGACCAGTCAGGAGCCTGTTAAAACAATCACAAGATTTGACCTGCAGAATCGGGTTAATCAGAGCCTACTGGATTTCCAAATGGGTTTTGTTAGAAAATTGGCTGAATAATGTGTGGGGATGAGTTAAAAGGAGATTTTGCTTTGCTTACTGGTTCAACTAACCCCATACAAGACTAGTGCTTCACACTTGGCTTTTCTCTCTCAGATTTCCCACAATTATATTTGATCTGAGAGAATGAAAGATAGAGGGAAAAGTAGACCCTGTTAGAGGTTTACTGGCAGCTTGTTTAAGGCACGGGAAGGTTAGGCAGGTACCTGTGCTGCATTTTTGATAATGTGACCCACCAAACTCTATAAAAGTGATCCATGGAAATTTGATCTGAAAATATTTACCAATGTAAATATTTCTTTTTTCTTGGAATTATACTTGCTCTAATAGAACTTCACTATGGACAAGTACAGAATTTCATTTTATAGTATGAAAAAAGTATAGAAAAAATATAGAAATTAATCATTATTTTACTTGCCTTCATTATTCTATTCTGCTACTGAACAAAAACATAATCTGGAATATTTTGGTGATTTTTTTTTCTTTCCCCAATATTATTTTCCCTGTGTTTGAAAAACACTTGTTGTAACAATGCTGATCTTTTCAGTACTGAGAAGTGCTTTTAATTTTCAAGGCATTAAACAAGGAAAGACTAATTACATTAGCTGTTTGGCACAGGCATGATACACCCTTGATCCTTCACTCAGTTAGAGCTTGCTTTGAATTTGGTGAGGTCAGATTGCATCCCAGTTAGGTGTTATGACTCAGATCATGTCCTACCCATGTTTTCTACAATTACTGAAGTAATGCTAAGAACTTTTGACAAATGAGGCACATTCCATTAGGTTTGGTAGACAGGGAAAGCAAGGACAAAATGAAATAACTTAAAAGCAAGTGGCAAAATGGATCGTTATTCCCTGTGAAGTTTGAATTTGTAAGCCTTTATGTACACGGGGACCAAAAACGGAAAGAAAGGATTTCAGCTCCCTTGTCCAAGTATGTTCACAGAATCACAGAATCACAGAATGTTATGGGATTGGAAGGAACCTCTGGAGATCATCCAGTCCAACCCCCTGCCAGAGCAGGGTCACCCAGAACAGGTCCCACAGGAATGTGTTCAGGTGGTTTTTGAATGTCTCCGGAGAGGGAGACTCCACCACCTCTTCTGGGTACCCCTCTTCAGCATTTTGCCCAATTCTCCCAGTCAGCCCAGTTACTGATGACGGTTCCTGTATCTCATGTATGCCTTCTGAAATAAGGACTTTGCCTCTGAAATAAGGACTTTGCCTTCTGAAATAAGGACTTTGCCTCTGAAATAAGGACTTTGCCTTCTGAAATAAGGACTTTCAGGTTCCCGTCAGAAATCAGCCTGCTAAAAATCAAGATCCAAACCCTTCATTTTCTGCTCAGGTTCAGAACCCTGAACACGTGGTGGGTCGCAGACCCGGGTGCCAGAGGCCCTGTGCCTAATCTTTCTGTCGGATGCCTCAGAGGGTGGAGGAGAGTGGAGCATTTGGGAATTCGCACGGATAAAACGAACGATACCAGAGCACAACGACTTTGTATGTTGTAAATGGGATCTAGTTTTTATGCTTGGAGCCTACGCCCGATTTTAATGCCTAAGAATCTGTGTTAACACCGGCTGTGTGTGAGGAAGGAGAGGGAGTGGGATGGGTGCAGAAGCCTCTGCAGGAGCAGGACGCGGCCAGCGGGACTCTGACCCCACCACAGTCGCCGGGAGGGAGGAGGGGGTGGCCGGCTGGTGGCTTTTCCTCTTCTCCCCTTCGTTATGTCCCCGTTCCCCCGCGCGATGGCAGCATTTCGGAGCGATCCCGCCGGAGCCGGGCGTGGGAAAGAGGGCGGCGGGGCCGGAGCCGGGGACCTCCGGGGGCGTTGAGGGGACCTCCGGGGCGATGGATGGGGGACCGGTGGGGCTAGGGGGAGGAAAGAGGAAAAGGTGAAGAGCAGCTGTAACGCTGTTCCTTGCTCCAGGACAAGATGCTTGTCGCCTTCTGGGGTGTTTCAGGCGTGGGAAAAGTGAACTGAAGGTACCCCGGGATGTCCTGAGAGCCGTGGCCGTTCCGCTGCTGCAGTCCCCGTCTGAAGCACCTTTCCACCTGTGGAAAGGGCAGAGGGATGGGGACACGTTGTCTAAAATGGGCCTTTTCCCAGGCAGAATTTGCCCATCTCTTTGAAAGATGGGAATCAGGGAGGGAAAGGGGGAGCACAATGTGTTGCAGGGGGGAGTGCCCTTCCCACATCTGCTAAAGAACCTGAAAATACAAGTTAGACTTGAGAGAGACACATCGGTTTCCCGACCATTTCAGCATCTCTAGACTTCTTAACTGAAGACATTTTCAGAGCTCCAGCTATGAAGTGGGGAGCCTGAAGTACCTCTGTAGTGATCACTGCCCAATTACTCTGCAGCTTCTTTTGAATTCAGAAATACACAGAATTTTTTTCTTTTTCAAAAGTCATCAATCATTTTCCAACCTTTTTCTCCCCAGGTTTGCAAGACCAAATGTATTTTTACTTTGGGTTGATGTACAAGGCTTTCATGGTACTGAAGTATTTTATGAAGAAAGAACTGGACTAAGGTATTTTATACCAGTCTTGAAGAGTTGGATAACTGTCTTCTGCCGGAATACAGTTTTATGGTGTGCTATAAAATACTCTATAGCCTATTTGATAGAGTGGAAAAATTAATTTTCTTCAGCGTCACCTTTATGTCGCTACAATCTACCTTTTTGTATATTATCTGGCTCCTTATGATTCACATTCAGTGAGGGACTACTACTTTTATGTAGCTCTACTTACTCATACACTGATACTTCCAACATGGTTGAGGTGACAGCTTGCAAATAGGAAACTATTATTGTTAATTGTGAAAACTAAACTTAGAAATCATCAGGGAAGCTAGGTATCCTACACAAAGTCTGTATGTTTAGATCGCTTTTAATAGATCTTTAATAGGGGACACCATTTTAACCCACAAAACTCTGTGAGGGGATGCCTGAATTGTGCTTCACAGCAGCAGGACCGAGCTTTTACAGCCAATGGGGATTGACAAGCTGCAAAAATGGCCTTAATGGTAACTGGGCAAAGAGCTACCATGTGCTAGATAATTTAGGATTTATTATTTTGAATTTGTCCCAAGAATATGGGTGCAAGCTGTGTGTTCAGTGATCTTGGCTGTTCCTCATGAGCTAAGGAGGGTTCCGAGCCAGGAAGCTGGTGAGGGGTCTGGAGCACAAGCCTTATGAGGAGAGGCTGAGGGAGCTGGGGGTGTTCAGCCTGGAGAAAAAGGGGCTGGGGGGAGACCTTCTCGCTCTCTCCAACTCCCTGAAAGGAGGGGGTAGCCAGGGGATGTCGGTCTCTTCTCCCAAGTCACAGATGACAGGACAAGGGGTAATGGCTTCA
>BJBW01002039.1:174930-230687 GCA_004320125.1 Scolopax mira
TGGAATGGGCTGCCCAGGGAGGTGGTTGAGGCACCATCCATGGAGGTGTTCAAGAGATGAGTTGACATGGTGGTCAGGGGTTGGTGTGGTGTGGGGTTTGTGTGGTTTTTTTGTTCATCTGTGGCTTTTATTTTTATTGTTTGGTTTGGGGTTTTTTTGTGTTTTTGTTTGTTTGTTTGTTTGTTTTCCATTGGTTGGACTAGATGATCTTAAAAGGTCCCTTCCAGCCCAGATGATTCTGTGATTCTGTGAAACGCCAGTCCTGGGGTGTCGTGTGCCACCAAGGCCACCCAAAGTCTGAACTTGTTTGGTGTGACTTTGGTGTGGAGCATCTGCCTTGAAGGAGCTTTGGTTTGCCAGGACATCTTAAACAAATACCAGTTTCAGCCCTTTGAGCACCAGAATTCTTTTGAATTCTTGCTGGATACAGGGATCGGGGGGATCAATCAGACCACTGCAGGCAGGATGTGTTCATTCAGCAGCAGCAGCTTTGGCACCAAAAGAGGATTGTTAGAGCCTATTTTTCCCTTTAGCAGCAGGAGTAAGTACTGTAAAGAAACAGGACTCAGTGAGATTGCATGATGCATAAACAGTGTGTAATCCTCTGAATGTGCAGGGAATTATATACGACTGAGGAACAAGAACAAAAATCCAGTGGTTGCTGTGGCCCATGCCTGGTGGTGAAAATCCAAGTTCGAATTGTCAGTCAGGGATGCCTTTGTCTTCAGATGGGAACGCTGAAACCATATAGCCCTTCCTAGTTTGGGATTTAATCAGAGAAGTCCAGAAGGTAAATGGATCTGTATTCAGTGGTTTTGGCTCCACAGGTTTCTATTTTGTAAATCAGATAAAATGCATTCCTTTTTACATTAACAGAATAGTCTGAGGGAAAAAGTATTTATTGGATAGGTTTCTATAAACGATCATGAAAGAAAACCTAGGGCTTTAGTAACCAGAAGCCAGAAGGGAAAAAATAATTCTGATATGCACTTCCCTGGAAGTTATGCTGCAGAAAACCAAATGGCACACAGTTGGAAAATGGTATGAAATAAGATCTGTTGCAGAGCCCTGGTTATGACAATATTCGTTTTTTCCACAGTCCTAAGGAATGCTTGTATATACACCAAGAAAACAGAAACACATTAAAAAGAATATCAAGGATTGTATGCATTTTTTTTCCTAGTTTTTTTTTTTCTCTTATATTTATGGAGACACTTTTGGCAAAACAGACAAAGGCTATAATAAAGGAATTAAAAGATGTCTGCACAGGGGCAGGGATGCATACACATACATGCATATACCCATACTAATTCTTCGGTTGCAAATGTCTGTTAATTATTTTGAGGAAATAAATTAAACACAGAAACAGAAGCTGAAAGATCAGTAGCAGAAGGGTTTTGACAATCATAATACCTGCAGCTGCATTTCTGTTTCTATGAGAGATTTGATTTGACATCCGCTCATGTTAGCATTTGGAAGAGAATAAGGCTTGGCATATGCTACTATGTATTTTCCTCCCACAGAGGGTAGAAGTGGCAGGCACCCTGCTATACCTTCTAAATTGTTCCCTTATTGCACAAATTGAAAGAGAAATATTTAAACATACTTCAGAGGTTAATTTATAACAATTAGTTTCTCTCTTAAAAGGCAAATTTGTTTCCTATTGTTTGAAATCTATAAAAATACCAACCACAAGAGACCAGTAAAACTTCCTAATTTCCTAACAACAACAACAAAAAAGAAGGCAAGCTTTTTTAAGGAACTGACTGTGCCTAGTGCCTGAAAAAGTACATCATGTCTCTATTCCTTTTCCTTCTCTGGGAAGCAGAGATGGAACCACCTCAGACACATGTTAAAGGATTAACCCTGGCATGCAGGAACTGTTGAAAATGGAAATTTTATTCCAATTATTAGCCCCAAATAAATAAGATGCTCATGGCCTTGACTGCGGAGCCTGTTGAGGTTATGCAGAGATATTATTTATTAAGCTGATGTCGATGACACTGCCGAGCAGCAAGCAGCAGAGCAAGACTCAGTATCTGGATGGACTCAAACAGAGAATCGTGTGTGCTTTTTTAGCAGCGAGGGGCAGTGATTTGTCAGCGACGTAGAGGTGTGCAGAGCTCCAAACCAAGCCCGCTTATCTCCTGAAATAATGCTTTCCAGCTCAGTGAGAGATTTTTAGGGCTTAACAGAGGATTGATGCAGGGATCCCCGTGGACTTTGTTACAGGTCAGATGGGCTTATCTAACCGTCTGGTCTGGACCTCGGCCCCATGAATCTTCTCATTCTCCTTTCACCTCTCTCGGAGCCTCGGCTCCAAAACGCTGCAATCCCAAGTTGTATTTCAGAGCTTCGGGATGTGGTTATGTGAAATAGTCATGTATCTCACCGGGCTTTTAAGCAACATAACGTGACCCGTGAGAAGACAGCAGGCTTTCCATGCTTTGGTTTAACTTAGTTGTGAAAAGTTGGGTCAAATCTCTGCACCTTGGGTGACATAAAGCAAATGACTGTAATACAGTGGCTAATTAGTCTGAACCGCCATAATGGAGCAGCTGAAGCTCATCAGTACTCACCTGACAGGCTAAAGACCTATTCTGCCTATGGAATACTTGGACAAAAAGTGACACTTGGCACCAATTCATGTCTTGCAGGGAAAGAAGAGGAATCATAATGTTTTTCAATACACTCAGAGATCTTACCTACGGAAGAGTATATTGAGTTTGAATTACACAATATTTTTAAAAGACACTTTCTCCAGGGCAAAAATGACACTTTACAGAACAATCAATAAGCTCAATCTAAATAATATTCATGACCCTGATTTAAAGGTGGCTGAAAAGCCATGTTGACTTCAAGGAACTTTGGACCTGCATCATTTGGTTTGTCAGCATTTAGTGCAACTTGTCCTGTAGAAGAATTCCTGTATGGAACATGCAAGGAAAGAATGTAAGAAATTTCAGAGAGCCGTTCACTCAAATCTCCTTAGATAATGGCTAGGGGGATGTAACAGACCAAGCAATAAAATAGCCAAGTGTTGATGCAAATATGCAGAATACTTTGCAGAGGTCTGTGTGCCTCCGCATAGAATGAGAAGAAAAAGGCAACAGGCATTTAAACAAGTGGAATCCTGGATGATAAGCTTTTCTGTGGTGAGCTTGGTTATCATCACAGTGATGGAAAACTTTCTCTTTGGGTAGAAAGAGAGAGGAAATTACTTAAGGGTTGTACGAGTCCTGTTGCCAGAGTAAGTAGCCAAGGTTACTCATGCTCAGGCTTGAAGAGTCAGTTATCAGAATTTATTTTTCTACACAGATTTATTCTGGTTTCACTGAGGCCAACCATTTAGTGTTATTGTTATTTGACCTAGGAGATTGTCTGCACTCTCAAATTCCTGTCTCTGGTTGCACATTAGTTTTGCCGCTTTTATTTCCTCCAGAATTACCGGCAACTTGTGCTTTCCAGCTCTTAATGTGACAGATAACAAGGACAACGGATGGCGTTCTGTGACAGATGCAACCTTGTTGGCATCTGCAGGTGCAAACGTATTTTCAGTTTAGCATGCTAAAGGGCATCAGTTCAGAGCCCTAGGTGGTTTGGAGCATATGCTGCTGCTGAAAAGAATAAGAGTATTTTGAAGATAGTCGTGCAGGCGAGCGTGTGTGTGTGTGTGCGTGTGTAGCATTTAACCCCCTGAACACCGAGAAGAAATGTCTCAACTGTGTCGACCTAATGAAATGCCTGTGAGGATAAAAATAAGCCTCCTAGAAGTTCTCTTGTGAATGAAACACATTAGTGCTCCTGTACTTAATGTTTTCTGTTACAGCTTCCTTAGAAGACAATTCCCCTTGATATCACAGTGATATTTCAACAGTTCTTTACGGCCTCTACCCAGACCCCTATTATTAAGCATTTTTTCTTCATTAATAATTGATTCCTGAGTTTAAAGCTTCCATTTGAAAATATCTCTCAAATCTACTTTATTAGATTTTGAGTAAATGTTCCCCAAATCTCCTCAGCATTTTGTTAAAAATGAATGTCATATATCTTTTGATAAAACCTACAGAGTTAAGTGCCTAATAAAGTACTACATGACTAAAATGACTATTAATATTTTAGCATTATGCTGAAGTATGAGTGTTCTCCCAGCAAAGGTATGAATCACTAGTTTTTTATTTCTTTAATTCTTTATTAATTGGTACTTGAGGCAATAAACCATAACATATAACTTTGGCTTGAGATAAAGTTTAATGAGTGCCTGACCTTTGCTTGGATAACTCTCTGTCAGTGAACCAATTCAGGATAACCCTTTGAAGCTTGAATTTCTGTATTGAATGCTACTTGCTTTTCACTGTCCTTGACTTAAATAGACAGTACTGAAAGTTGGTTTTTTAGCTAAAAAAAGGCTTCCGTAAGAAAGCTTTCTTTTAAATGACTATTTTAGTGGAAATTTAATTTTTTGTGTGTCTCTCTGTTCCATTAATTATTCTGCAATAGAACAGAGGTCTGATTATAGCTGGAATTGGAGACCTCCTATCCTAGGATAACCTAGGAGTTATATAGCCTACTAAGCTGTCATAATCTGCATGATGGCACTTCCACCTAAATGTACATCATGCATATGGATATGCAATAAAAAATCCAGCAGAATAAGTCCTAGTTCTTTCAGAGTCCAACAGAGTATTGCTGGAGAAATCAGAAAGTTCTTACTTAAATGAAATTTTGTATTAAGGGACCCAAATAGGCTTGATACCTTTCAGGTAATTAAAAAAAAAAAAAAAAAAAAGAAAAAGAAAAAGAAGCAGATACCCAGCTGGTACAAGCTCAAAACTTGACTGAAGTCTCCTGAGAACAGGTTTCCCCAAAGGATCTCCAGTAATTTTTAGTTCTGACTGGATTTGAAATACTACAAGAGCAACCACTCATGCTTTAAATTGGGATTTATGCTTTAAATTGGGATTTATGTTTTCTCTTCCTCTTCGAATCCCAAAGTGCAGCTAGGCATGAGGAAATGTGAAAATGATCCAACTTAGTCCAACTTTAAAAATATTTCATGATTTTAGACACTACTGAAAGATTAGGCAATATATTCTGTACCTTAAAATATTTGGGGCAGTTTCTGACTAACATGTATAGTAGTAGTGCTACCTCTAACATTTTTTTATGGAGAAAAGTAGAACCTGATTGAAATAAAAAAGAAAACAACAGATAAATCTTTAAGCAGAAGTAACCAGGTTATTTGAGACCGAGCATACATGGCGAAAACTAAATTAAATACTTTCACTGATATTTGGCAAGTGTATAAGGTAAAATCAGACATGTCTTATAACAGGGGCTAACATGACCAGTGTGTCCATTATATTCTGTACTGAAATACTGTTTCTGTGTATATACAACAAATAATATCCACTGGAGCAGGATTTGGAACTTAAGTCTTATGCAATGGTTTTGAGCCATTTTAACACTCAACAACAAATGTCTAATGATGAATGCAAAACATAACAGCTTCACCTCAAAATGCCTTATCTTAGCAATTTTAAAATATATTCAGGGGCTGAAATCCCAATTTCCAATAAGAAAACCAGAAACTAACTGTCAAGGATATACAGACAAGGGAGAATTTATCTCTGTTCCTTGATGAAGGCAGATACTTGACACACATTAAAACCATATACCCATATATACATGCTATCAGATATTGGTAAATCTGGTTTGACTATTATAATATTTGTATTTTTCATCCTTAACTTATGGTTTGGTTTGTTGTGGGGTTTTTTGTTGGTTTTGTGGTTGTTTTTTTTTTTTAATTCTATCCTTAGCTAATGCTATTTGTTGCAAATAATTCACATCCTTGTGCAATTACAGTTGCATTCTTCAGTAAAGCACCCTGAAAAGAAAATAGCTAGTCCTAATTACATGCTTAAATAAACATGTGCTTCGGTGCTTTGCTAAAACTTGTGCCCCAGGCCCTGGTTTTATTATTTGCATATGTTGATTCACAAGATGGGAGAATTTTTACCTGCAAAATCTGCCAGTTTCCTTGTGGAGTCACACTCGGAACTGTATGAAGATTTGGGTTCGTTCTTCACACTAAACATGCTGTTTGCAAAGACAAGATCTCAGGGCTAAGAAGAGCAATCTAGAAAGGAAAAATAGATTTATCTGCTTACATTTAACAGCATAAACCTATGGAAACAAGCTGCCTCACCACGGTTAAGAGACTCCACTCCAGTGAACAGAATTAATTAAGTTCATTTCCACGCAGGACTGCCCTTGGTCCACAGAGAGTCAAAGGGCAGTTGAAGAGTATAATTACTTGTGTTAAAGAGAAAATGGCAATGGGAGTTATCCCAGCCTCACAATGTGATTTAAAAGAACAGCATGCCTTTATTGTATTTTTAGTTTGATGTGGGTGAATTACAAAGCGGGGGGGAGGGGGGGAGCTCTATGTGAAAATGTACTTACCAGATATAAATGGAAACACTCACTCAAATTCTTCATTCAAACTAGTGAAGAGGGAGAAAAAGAAAATGAAAAAAAAAAAGCTAGCCATCCAGCAGTAGGAACAAAAGCCATCAATTATAGTTTGCTAGAGATTGTCATGAGAATAAAAAACAATTGCCACGTAAAGACTACTAATTTTCAACCTTATTAAAAATATTAGATGCTGTGTCCATTCATACTCTTTGATCCAGTATGCACTAAGTTGTTTTTCCATTTTTCACCTGCTCTGTGCTGCACTGTTCACCCAAGTGTTACAGGTATTTTAACAGCCTAACTTTGCCTACAGCCTCTGTTTCCCTCCAGGCCTTTTTCAAAGCGTGTGTAGCAACATGTATTTTTTGTTGCCATATTCCAGATGATTGCCACGTTTCTGTAACACCTATTTTTATTTTACTGACAGTGGTGTTTGGAGAAATTTAGTACAATTTGGGATTATATTTTTACCTTACCCAAATGATATATAGTGAGAATCAGTTCTCCTTTTCTTTTATTGTTACCAGTCAATTAAATAAGGCACATGGTAAGGAAGGACCTGCAGCTGTGGTTACTTTCACCTTTTTCCTATAGTATAGCTGAATATTTTTTAATCTAATAATATTCACTGCAATTGAAATCTCCGCAAAGGATATTTACTAGCTTCAAAATACAGGCAAAGATGCTGAAGGAATCACATATTATTGTAGTCATGGTCATTTGTTCTTCCGTCTCTTCCTCTGGTAACATCAGTAAGTCCTCCCCAAGAAACAGACATTTTAAAATGCTTATCTGGATCTCTTTTAACTTGTTTCTGTTGTTTCTTTTGTTTGTCACTTCCAAAGAGATATGCTTTCCATAAAATAAAATTGAAAAACAACCATCCTGAAATATAAGCTTTGTCAATGTATGGTCTATTGGAGTCCTGCTGTTGTGGCAGAGGGACAACTACTATGGGTAAAGATTGGTGTCCTGTTGACGTCGTGTAAATACAATATTGTGAAAGGACTGAAATTCACCTTTTTGGTTCAAGGTCAGGCAGTTATAGGATGAAGAAATGTTATCTCCAACCTACTGTTACCACTCCAATGCAGGTATTCGAGGATAGAGCTGTGTCCTAACTCAAAATTCAAATTCGGGACCCTTTTTTCAGAATAAGTCTTACCTAAATTAACTCCTCTATTAATTTTATGAAAGACTGTGTAATTATATCGACTCCCTAATGTGCCTGCCTTCTTTCCCTACTCTTTCACAATATATACTTTTTTTAGATGTTGCTCAGTGAAAATAAGTTGGCAAAGCTGATTGATAGTATAAAATGAGAAATGAGATGAAAGAGCAAGTCTGCATCAAGATTATATGTAAAACTGAATTCCAGTCTGTTGAGCTACAGATGTTAAAATAAAAAAATAGTTCATTGACCCACAAAAAAAAAAAAAATCCAAAAAAAGGGTGTCCAGATGTAATTGCAGGAATAAGCAAAAAAAATCCAAAACAGTATTACTTTGAGTAGAAGTCACTATGCTAACCGACTTGGACTGAACTTCTTGTGCTATTTCAGTTGTAAATGGTTCAACACAAAAGCTAAAACAGTGTGGAAGCCACGCTGATTGCTGAATCAGCTCTGTAGTAAAAAATCAGAAGGCTCAGAGCATCCTTCAAAAAACTCAGAGTGATTTTAAAAATATTTAAAGGAGGAGATAGAGAAATAAATGAAACATGAAACTTGCACTTCAAAATCCACAGATGCATAAGAAAAAGGGTAGCAACAATGTAATGATATGTAATTATGTGACAATATTCATAGACTAGAGCAGTATAAAAGAAAATTGATGAGACAATTCACAAACATAAAACACAGCTATTCTGCTTATTTGGATCAGGTCCTTTTTCTAGAGAGGAAGGAAGGAAGGAAGGAATTTGAAAGGATTTTCATGATTGGAAAAAGACAGGGTCGTTTGTCCAATTGCTTATATAGTATTGAATAAAGACAAAAGTGCCCTTGTGATTTAGTGAATTTGGACGGATTTACTTTTTTAGGGTTGGAGTCCTGGAGAGAAACAGATACACAAAGAAAAGGCTTATGTTCATCTTTTCAGTTTGTTTATCTGGCTATATCAAGATGAGCTTTGCTGTAGTTTCTAGTTTCTCCTTTGACAGTGGCAGTATCACCTACTTCCATCTGAGAGTTTCTTCAGGATCAAGTCGGTAGTGGGAAATAGCACAATATTTCTGTATTATCGCTATCTGAACAAGATGTCTTTTCAACCTATTTCCTAATCTTAAAGATACCA
Source organism: Scolopax mira (assembly GCA_004320125.1). Classification (NCBI taxonomy): domain Eukaryota; kingdom Metazoa; phylum Chordata; class Aves; order Charadriiformes; family Scolopacidae; genus Scolopax; species Scolopax mira. The sequence goes on from BJBW01002039.1 coordinate 183,705, forward strand.
GGAACCTCAGATCCATTTTACATCCCAACCCTCCTAAAATCTTACGTGAAGTATATGAAGTTCAGAATTGAAACTTCACAGTTAGCAATAAAAGACATTTTGCCTAGAAGGTATGTCAGCTCAGTGCAAGTTTTCACATACCTGATTTGTCTTTGTCTCAGAAAATGTTTCAGATTCATCCTCCTGGAGGCTGATGAGCTTTTCACTGTTACTTCCATCAGGATTTTAGAGTATAACCTGAAATGTCTTAAAAAAAAAAAAAATCCCTAGTGATTACAACTCATTTTTTTAAATTGGGTCATTCTGTCTTCCCATGCCTTGGGATAACCAATTAAAGAGAGGAAAGCTAAAGAACCAGAAGAAATCCCCAAAACTCTGAGATTACCAGCCTGTCATCAGTCTTCAACAGCATCAATTTAATTTTTCATGGTGAAAACTTACTATCTTGGGACCATTCATAATAGTCTTGACACAGTTTTTAAAATCAACAGCTCTGTATATTTAACAATATGGTGATTGTCAGCAGAAGACCATAGGACAGCTGTAAAAAGGGAGCTTGCAATGCAAAAAGATGCATATAAAACCTTTTTATAACAAAAATTTTAGTAACATGGAACTGAATTTCATAATTTAGTCTTGGATTTCTTAAAGAATTATAATAATGATGGAAATATGTCTGAATCTGATGAAACCATTTTCTAGGAATGAACTATGAAGTTCTTTCATACATAGATTGGAAAATGTTTTTCATAACTTCGTTTTGTAAAAAATAATAAATATAATTTTGCACGCAACGTAACAATATACTATTTTAACCACTTCCTCCCCAACAAAAAAATTTAGTATTTCGAAAGGATTGCGTCCCAGGGTAGATTTAAGAATATGTTAGTTTTGTTGGTTACAATGTGGTAATATAAAAGGGTGGATATGAACTGTAATGTTTTGCTTTCATGAAATGGAAAGTTTGTATGAATAACTGCAGTGTTCACCCAAGAGGAGTAAAAGAATTAGTTTGAAAGTTGTTACATATCAATTATCTTGAAAATAATGTATATTTATTTCCAGTAGTTCTTGGAACACCAAGAGGACTCCAGAAGGCTTGAAAGCATATGATGGAATGAAGAACAACATTTGGATAACCATGGAGTGGTTGGTCTGATGAGAGTTGTGGGCAAAATCATGGCCAAGGAAGGTCATGTTTTTGAAGTACGAATGATTAGATATATAGCTAATGTTAGTCAACATGATCTCTAGTACTCATATTTGGAAGCTATAATGGGGATGGATGCTTGTGTTGTAGAGGGGTATTAGGAAGAAACACTAATGCTGGAAGTGATGTAGGAGCAAATATTATGTATACCTGATTGTCAAACTGGCCTTTAGTGGGCAAGAAATTTGCAAGTGCAATTAACTTCAGGCTCAATTTAGCTAATTTAAACATCTAAGTAGCAATTGTGTATTTGTGTCAGGTCCCTTGACATATAAATAACTTAAATTGGGGTGCAAACAATTTCTTTGTGGCAGAACTAAAGCTTTGAGGAAACAAGACTAGGTTGTGGATGGCTGGCCTCAATGATTGAAGCAAGGCTAGAGTCAAGTGTGGGGAACAGAGATAGTTACTATGATCAGGGAAAACCAGAAACAAGAATTAGAGTTACACCTGGTGCAGAACGAAGGATTAAAAAAACTGACAGGGCTGAAGGATGAACAAAACTGATGAACCGAAGAGAAGCACAATCAGATGCCCAAGACTTCAAAGGAAACTGAGTACTCTATGTTAGAAAGTATGATTCAAAAGAAAGAAGAAGGGTTTTTTTGTCAATCCTATAAAAACATTTAGGTTTATGATACTTAATTTGAAGATAAAATTCAAAGAAACAAAAGTTTAAAAGCAAAATGCTATCCCAGAGGAATAAAATGTTTTGGGGGTACTTGATCAATAAGCAAAACAAAGGGAGGAGTAAATATATACAAATTTGGTGGGGGTAATATTATTTTATCTAGCAAAAGTCCAAAGTTTAAGGCATACCTGAAAGTAAGGCATCTATATTCAGGGGTTCATTGTGATTTCTTTCCCCCGATTAGAAAGCATTTGAACTTTCACAGCCAGAGTACTGTGTGGTACTGCATATTCTGAGGGAACAGAAACAGCTTCTTGCTGATGGAGTATTATTGTTTTGTCTACGCAAGCATGAAAACACTGGAAGATAAGCAAGCTCAGAGAACCACTCTGGTTTCCTATTTGATAAAAAAGCTTTGCTCACCTCAAACATTGTTTGCTTCTCGAACTATTAATGCATCCAGTCAGAAGGAAAGTGAAAGAAATTGCACCAGAGAACATTTTTTTATCCAGGTATATAGGGCATGCATGTGGGACAAGGTATGTAGGACAATGCATATGGAACAAGCTTTTCAGTGAATATTTAATTATTTATGCCAAGTTATTATCCTAGGGTGTGATAATTAGTGTTGTGCAGTGTGGAAAGGGTTCACTCTCCCTCAAGTGGAGGCTTGACCCTGGCTGCTGCCTCCTATGAGGCACAGAAACCACATCATCACTAGGTGGAAAGCAGACTCTTCCTCCCACAGTCTGAAGGGAAGGCATACCCTTGAAAAGCTGCCTGAGATTGTGTGGTGTATACAGCCAAAATTCACAAATCATTTTGCAGTTATGGAAACAGTGTCTTTAGCAAATAAAATATTTGTGAAGAAATTGTCTGGCTTGAATCACTATATCTCTTTTGGAGCAGACAATGCTATGCATGACTTGGAAAATGCATCTTGAAGGAGGATTCTGTCTGTAAATTTATCAGTGCAAAAATTTTCTTAGTTAAGAAGATACTGCTTTATGCATTATCAATGAAATAGATCAACTGTTCCTTGTTAAAGCATAAAGTATATTACAAAACAGTTCTGTAGAAAAATTTTGGAACTTTGCTAATTAGAACATTGGCAGCTCTAGCACCATAGAAAAGTATGCTTTTGAAAAGACCAAAGAACAATTATGTGTGGGGTTTTTTTTTTCAAATTAGCACTTAAAACAATAAAGGAAAACATATTAAATATCACAATATCTTAAAAATCTTATCAAATGCTGACAATGCACAATGTCTGTTCAGCCAACAATTTCATAGGTTATTACAGTAGGAACACAAAATGTTAGTAAATAAATAGATTGAATCTATTATATTTATTACAATGGAAATAACATGTTTTTACATTATAAAAGCAGCTTCTTGAGAAACTCTCTCTGTAACTTTGGGCTTCCTTTTTTTCCTCTGCAGTTGGCCAAAACCAACACGGTTTGTGTTTATATTAGGTATATGGTCTTAATCTGTCAAAGGGTGTAGTTTAAAAGAAAGGGGTATAGAGCTGTCTAACAAGGATGAGACACAGAAAGAATTTGCGTTGAGAAGTTGATTGTTTGTCTGACTGTGAGTGGTGACTGAGAAGTTTAGCACATGGGTCATACCAGTATGTGACCTAGAAAAATGCTGCAAGCCAGAAAGATTGTTCTTTGGTGCTTGCTTGTTGCTAAATTGGCCATTAACAAGGGTGACAGGAGTGGCAAATAGTGAACCCATTTAGAACAGCTATTTATTTGATTCTTTGGAAACAAACCCATTGCTTTTTAAAAATGTAACAATTTTAAGTGAATCTTCTCCTCTGAAATTGAAAAACTGAGATTTCTGGAATGGAACACGTCACGCAAAGATAGTGGACTCTTTTTTAAAAAATTATTATTATTATTATTATTTTCAGATATTATAGGAATAAAATAAGATTCATTGTCTATTGATTGCCACCCCAGTAACTGCTGCTTAAAAGATTTTGGAACAGCCCCAATACATGTGCAGTAGCTGAAATTTGCACATGCAAATAAGCTCTATTCTAAATTCTTTAATTAGTTGTTGATTTAGAGGCTGCTGACGGAGATATTCCATGATTCTGTCTACACTGACATTTACTCACTCATTGCACTTTAAGGAAGACAAAAAGTCAAAGAAGTTTCTAAGACCTAAACTGAAAACAACCATGTTTTTTAGGACAGCTTTATCACATTAACCAATACCTTGTTTATAACAACAAAAACCCCAGTTTAAAGTATTTAAAACAAGCAATACAAAGGGGGTTATCACCTGAATTTGCAATTATTTCTGTTATCCATTTATCTGTTTGGTTTGTAAACATTTTGAGGCCACTAGGTTGGCATCTCCAAAAGCTGCTGTAATGCACCAAGAACATAAAGCAGTGGTTTCAAAAAGCTGTTTAAAAATAATAATACCATAATTTATAAGGGCTAGAGAGAAAAAACCACCCATATCATTACAGAAGATGGATGAGCTTAGTGGCTTAAAAGACAACATGGAAGTTTAAACCTTGGAAAAAAAGGTTTTCTTGTTGGACCAGAAAAATGCAAGGCGGAGAGGCCTCTGTATGGACACTGCACCTGTAAACTGTGGCTTTAAAAGGAAATTATATAGAGTTAGAGTCTAATCCAAATTTGGAGTCCAAATGCTGTTCTGAGTTGAGTCACTGTGTAGTAAACCATAGAGAAGAAGCGATAAGTATTGGCTGGTGGAACACGAGCAGCTGAACCGTAAGAAGCTGTTTCCCTTCGTGTGTGCCTCATTGAGTGTCTGGCTGGACTTTGGTGTGTGACTTTCAACTTATCACTAGATTTTCCTTTATTACAGTTTAGCTACTTTTGAGCCGTAACTTTTGGAAGGCAGCCGAGATCTGTTGATTGAGCTATGACTTATAGGCTTCTCACCTGAAAATTGCTAAAAGGAGGTAGACTCCATTTGCCTATAGTACACCTCAGCAAATCCCCATAATACCTGTTTAACAATGAACAGAGGCTCACCAAACCACTGAACCTGTGGGAAGAAGCTTCAATAGTTAGTGGCTTTGTCAAGACCTGCCAGATAATCTTTTCAACTGCATGCCAGTTTCTTAAAGCAAAATGAAAATCCACTGCTTATTTCTTGCTTTTTTCTCTTCAGATTATTTTAAAGAAGGTTATTCTCTGTCCTGGTACTATTTTTTAAGTTCATATGTTATAGAGTTTGTGTGCTTGCCCATATAAAACCTATTGAATATATTTCCAAAAGGTGTCAAAGAAACAGCTTCTCAAATAGAGAAAGTCCTAGAAAAATAGCCTTGCTATCTGTCTAAAATATCACACATGCATATAGCTTTCATGCTTTCATATACTTTAGTATTCCTGTGTAAAGCAGACACTGTTTTCCTCAGCTCCGTGTTTTCACCATTTCAGTAGCAGCAGCTGAAAAAGATGCTAAAGGAGAGTCTCTGTGGCTCTCCTTTACAGCTGCTTTTCTTTGCTGAGCAATGAAAGGATCAGCAGTGCCCCACACACTTCTGTTAAAACAAATTTGCTGGTGCTTCATTTTCTCCCCAATAATAGGCAAATCTGGTATTGTCTAGTAACCTCCTCCTTTTGCTCTTCTGATTAGCTCGACACATGAAAATGGAGATTGCTCTTAACCTCTCATGTAGGTACCATAGCAGGGCTTAAGGCGCTCTGAGAATGCAAGGGAACATTCTTTCTAGAAAAAAACACTAAATCCGTGTACGGGGACTTGGTTCAGCAAACGTGAAAAGAGAATTCTAGAGAATACAAAGTTTAGTCATAAGTCAATAGGGAGAATTTGAGATCCAGTTTTGTACTATAAAAGATATCACAGGTGTCCCAGTAATCTCATTTTATTATTTACACTCTTCTTCAAGGGCTTGATTTCCTCTTCAATGAAGAAAAATTTTCTCTACAGGTTTACAAATAAATAAGTCTTAAAGGACAAATCATGGAAGTTAGTTACAGCCCAGCACCTCAATCACACTTACGCAGTCATCTTCTGGTAGGCTTATGTCCAGAGGTTCCCATCCTTAACCTCTGGTCCAATTCTTCTTGATCCACTTCCGACTTATATATAATATTTTTACAAAAGTAGATTATGCAGAAAATTTGAATTCTCCCTCCTCCCACTCAATATCAAAGACTACAGACGGACGTTTGGTATGAGAAGATTATCCTTTAAGTATACAAATTGCAATTGAAAAATTGTGTTGTTATGTTGTAATCCAAAATTTCAATCAAAAAACATTCTTTGTACAATATTGTTAAGGCTGGTATTAAAAAAGGATTTGCTAAGTACTGAATAGAGAATCTATCAAACATTTTATTGCAAAATCATGTCTTAAGTAGAACTTTTTATAAAACACTAGATATTTTATTTTGTATAGTTTTTGTTTTCTGCTTCCTCTTATGTGCTACAGACATCATTTAAGTATCGTTGTGCTAAACAGACAAAAATACCTTAAATTTGAAGTTTCATCTGGAATTTAAATTGTATTTGTAAATGCTTCACTGAACAGTTTTTTTCAAATATAATTCAAGTATAGTAATCACATTTAAAATATATTTTTTCATAGTTATGTCCCATCTGCTCAATACTGATAAGGAGTTCAAAAACCAAGCTATAAAAATCAATGTAACTAAATGTTTATTAATTATATAGAACCTTGCTTAGCTTACTGAACACATTTAATAACATGAATGTATATTCTTAGGTATAGATGCAAATTTTAGAAGATACATTTTAAGTGTAGTTAGAGTGCACAAAGTTTATAAGCATCATACTTATTATTTCTTTTAATCTGATTCTTCACTGAGAGGATAGTTTCACTGCAGGTAAAGCACATAATTTCTGCCTGGGAAAAAAAAGCCATTGCATATTAAAAGTTAGTGAAGCATAGTGAGTAAAGCTACATAAACCCTGCCTTCCATAATTTTCAAAAAATTATCAGTAAATTTAAGACATGTCTAATATTATCAGAAATTATTTTTAATTCCAGTAGCATCATGAGCTGATTTTTCCAGTCACTGGTGCGTGAGGCATTCAGGGCAGTTAGATTGGCACAAGAATGTTTCATGGTCCTCACAAAAGACACCGGAGAGAGATAGCCTGTATTAATGATAATTTTTTTGACACGGACACACATGGCTGCAGGAAGAGTCATTAACAAAAACAAAGCTTAAAATAACAAAACAGCAATCTGCAAACTAGTGAAAGTGGCAGAGTAGGAATGACTTAATTAGAGGCTTTATGAGCACCTTATTGGGAGGTGTGTGTATAGTTTTTATTACTGTAAATCTTGTTCTGGCAGAAGCAGGCACACTTGAGAATAAAAGCAGTCAGTACAATTCAAAATGATAGACCATAAATTAATTTCTACCTTCAGCATCACAGACAGAACCCAATCCTGCCACCACAGACTGACTCATGACAAAGTTTTTGTAATGTCTGTACCACAGAGCAGTTCTGTGAGGGGTACACTCCTTCTTCTTTCTTCCTTTTTACTTTACCATTTCCAGTAGGATCTGAGCAGATGTGTGGGAGACATGTTTTCGGCATGTGGAGGTTGAAAGCATGCAGATGCCTTTGCCTACGGAGGAACGTTATCCTCAGGAATGTCTTCAAACATGGTGGGCACAGGCCATGTATCCTATTGATCTATGCAGCTTGAGACCAAGCAAAATTTCCTCAGCACATCTATGAATAGAAAGGTTTCACTTCGTTCAAAACTATTCTTTTTTTTTTTTTTTTAATCTGAACCTTTGAAAAGAAAAAGTTAAAAAAACCCTGTCCAACATAGCCAGACTAATTCCTCCTTGCAATAGATTCCATTCATATTGATTTAGAGAAAAACCCTGAATTTTTTGTAAGTTATGCCATTTTTTTTTATTCAAAATATACTTTTTAATGTTACATATTTTTTAATGAAAAAATTTCTATTACATTGCTATGTTTATGGATTAAAGTCTTCTGCCACTTATATAGGAATGAAAACCATTAGCCCTGTTTTAGAGCAGCATCCTCTAACTGCTGTATCCCACCACCTACACAGCAGTAAGACAGATTAGCACTGTTTAATTAATGGTAAAAAAGCTTTTATGGAAGAAAGAAATTTGAAAAAAATCAAAACAAGGTATGTCTAGAAGTCACATAAGTCATTTATATTGTGCATCTATGAACCATCAGTGATCTACTGAGATTTGCTGACTGTTGGGAAGAGGAAGAAATTACACATCAGCCCTTATTTAAAGCTGTAAAGCTACATGACACTGGGAGAACAGAGCCTGCCCAGCTGAATGTATGGTTTTCTATTAAGTATTATGGTACTTTATGGAAAGTACCATAATATAGCCAAACTTTCTTTATATGCAAATGAACCGTGTCTTTTCTGTTGTATTTGCTTAAATTTTAAAATCCATCTTGATTTGAAAATGTCAGTATAACCTTTGATAAAGGATTCATCTGGCTTAGTTAAGATTTTGCAATTTACCTCTAGTCTAAATTCCAAGCAAGGTCCAAATTCCAGTCTTTGAATCTTAAAGCTTTTTCTTGTAGGTTCACATATTCTCAGAGTTCAAACATTTTGTTTCTTTTATGGATGTTTGTGAAAATGAGCAAGCAATCTTGATAGGTTCTCAAAAGGTCTGTGAAGGGAAAATCAAGAATTTGTAACACTTAAGACCTTTTATTGAGTAGATGGTAAGCAGAGCAGACTGTGATTCCCCTGCTAGTTGGACAGCAGACTATTAGAGCCACAGATGAAAGCTCCTGGCACAGAGATATTTGGGTTCCAGGGTAAAGTGCTGTTTTCAAGACCAGGTTTGAACCTCATTACTTAAAAAGAACTCTGTAATTAATATTTCACTTTCTAGTCTCAAATCTAACTTATTAATTGTTCATCAGAAAACAAATAGAAAACGGATACTGGGCTTAGTCTGTTAAATCAGATTTAGTGTTGACAATTTCAGATAAATGCTTGATCTAAGATCATAAAATAATGCAGTTCCCCCTAAGCCAGCTCCCTCAGCCTGTCCTCAGAGAGCAAGTGCTCTATGCAGCTCCTGAGCATCTTGGTGGCCCTCCCCTAAACTTCGTCCAGTTTAGGCTTTACAGAATCAGCCTAGATTCGCAGCAAGATTTTCTCTTGAAATGGAAACTGGCATATGATCTGGTGTGATCTAAGTTCATATTCCTGAGAACTTTGTCTTGCTCCTTGATCCCTGTCCTTCCTCTCTCTTTATTTCATTAGTTCATAATGAAATGATGCTTAAAAAATAACAAAATAGAGAAAAGGATTGGAGACAGGCACTGCCTGGAAACAATGCACTGATGTTGCCTGAGACTTTGGAAATCACTAAGTTATTTCAATATTAAAAATATTATATAGCCTAATTTTCACAGCTCTAACTACTTCCTATTAACTATTTTGCATTTTAATGTTCTTCTACAACTGCATAAATTAGTAATTAATGAATATAATAGTATCTTCCTGTTTATAAATAGTAGAATTTAAAAATCCCGTGTACATTACTTACCTTAATCAGTTATTGTATGTTTCATGAAAAAAAAATGCTTCTCATAAAAAACATAAGTATTCTTTTTCCACACTTTTGACATGATTAGATAGACAAATTAGACAGAAAAAAATACCATTGCAGTATTTATACATATCTAGAGTTTTATGGAGAAAGATCCAGATTAAGGTTTCTAAAGGTCAGGGCAATATATAAACTCAGTAAAGTTTTTGGGACTCACTTTTTCCTTTTCTTTAAAGAACAATTGCCTCATTTAGGAATAATTGGTATTCACAAAGGAAGTGCACATGTTCTGAAACCTAGTAATTTCCAATTGCCAAGATACCTAATGAGTTGTCTTAACAAGATTACCAAACATATAAAAGGAACTAATTGCATTGCATTTAATTCTGAAATCACAACTAGATGCAAAATAGGTTTTGCAGCTGGCATTTTGCTGGCAATGCAAGAGGAAAATGAGGAGGTAGCTAGAGATCAAGGGATCATCCTGCTCAGTTTTCAGGAAGAGTCAATCCTTCCTCCCCAAATAGACACCAAAATTATATGCCATTATTGCATGAAGAGAGAAACAGTTTAACAATCTGTGACATGACAAAGGATTAACCAAACATATCCATTCTCCAGAAATGTCTTTAATTAACTGTTTTTCATTTATTTATTCACATTGTGATCTACTATTCAAATGGCAATGGACAGGTATTGTTTCAAAACATAATTTGGGGCCTATGTTCTCTGTACACCTTTTATCTGCCTTAGCATACTGTTTGCACATTCACCAATACAAATTTTGGCTTATATTCCCCAATATTCAGTGGGTGAAACTCTTCCTTAATTACTAATATAAATAATAATTTCATTATTCCTTTTAAATATGAATACACTATTTTTCTGTTCTCCAAAACAGATAAGAAAGCTTATTATCCTTACTGATACATTCATCGCACTCTCACAGGATTTCTAGAATTAGATTCCTGTTGTATTTTCAGAGAACATTATCCACTCTGACATGACACAATAGATCAATTTTCTTACCTCTGCACTGTAGCAATTATTATCAATCCTCCTATTTTCAATGTGTTACATAGTTTTAATCAATAAGCCGAAACAGAAGAAATATAAATATTCTATTTTTTTTCTTTGATTTTTGTATTGGATTTGCCTGTCAAGGTTTCAGTAACAGGAGACCTACAAGGGGTAGCTTCTCTGAGAAGGTGTTAGAAACTTCCCCCATGTTTGATACAGCCAATGTCACTGGCTCCAGAATGGATCCACTGCTGGCCAAGGCCAAGTCCATCAACGCCCATGGTAGCACCTCTGAGATAACATATTTAAGAAGGGGAAAAAAACAACCCTGTGTGGCAGCAGCCAGGAGAGAGGAGTGAGAATATGGAAAAGCAGCAACTCTGCAGACACCAAGGTCACTTAAAGAGGAGGGGGAGGAGGTGCTCCAGATGTCAGAGTAGAGATGCCCCTGCAGCCTGTGGGGTCTGCAGCCTCAGACCATCGTGAGGTGGGTTGTCCTCCTGCAGCCCATGGAGGTAAACAGTGGAGCAGAAATCCACCTGCAGCCTGTGGATGATCCCACATCAGGCAAGGTGGATGCCTGAAGGAGGATGTATGAATCCCATGCTGGAGCAGGTTTGCAGGGCAGGACTTATGACCCCATGGGGGACCCACACTGGAACATCTGTGCAAAGCAGCCACTCTGGAGGAGCTCCTGAAGAACTGTAACCCATGGGAATGGTTCACATTGGAGGAGTTCGTGGAGGACTCTCTCCTGTGGGAGGGAGCCCACTCTGGAGCAGAGTGTGAGAAGTCCTTCCCCGGAGGAGGAAGGAGTGGCAGAAACAACAAACTGACCACTACCCTCATTCTCCATCCTTCCACACCACTCAGGGAGGAGCAGGTAGAGAAATTAGGAATGAAGTTCTATTTTGTTAATATTTAATAATGTAAATAATAAACATTACTTATAATGTTATAACATATAATAACATTAAATAAATCATGTAAATCAACATTTGAACCCTGGCATTTTTAATGTTCTAGGTGATTATAAAGAAACATTTTAATGGACAGCAGCTGGTGATAGGCTCATGCAACACCAAGACAGCAGCAATAAAATAGAAGTTCAAGATTGAGGAATATGAAAGGATGTAACTAAATCCATTTCCTGTTTCTTTCACTTTTTTTCCTTGTTTCCACACTGAGGCTGATAAAAAAGCTGGTGTGAGGCTTCATCATGCTTTTTTGCTGAACTTGATCTGGAACATTTGAAATAGTCTTTACAGATGTTTGTCACAGTGTAGCCCTCTCCTTCCACAAGCTCTGTATAGAGCAATTATATTCCCCTTCTAAAGCATCGATTGTTCAAGATTATCTACAAGAGTTTAAGTAAATTATTTGGAGGCATTTAGTCCTCTAGTCACTGTTCCATGATTATCTATCCGAATTACATAGTTGACAAATAATGGGCACATGTGCAATTTGGGAAGAATAATCACATCTAGCTATTGCATCTTCCACTAGAAGACCTAGGAACAACAAATAAAGGTAGTAGGAGTCAGGTTCCAAGAAAAACAGAAGAATAGGGTTCTTTTGCCTTTATAGGCTGATCTGTGAAATTCCCCTGTGAAAGGAGGTGTTGCATGTTAGGAGTTCAAGGAGAGACAAGACAAGGTCTTGGAATACTTCAAATTCTTGAAATGTAGAGAAGAATCAAACACTTCACAAAGTATCTGACCTGAAAATATTTGGAATTCAAAGAGTAGGAGAGAAAACTACTATATTCATTTGGTTCAGTTTTATGATTCCCTCAATATATGCTTTTTTCTTAAAGAAAGGTTACTGAAATAGACCAACACTGGTGCCAACTATCAGGGCCCTTCTGGTTTTCTGGTGATGACAATGAAATCTCTGAGGTCCACGAACATTTTCACCTGTGTATTGTATGTACACCTCCAATTCTTCAGATCATTCAGGGCATGACCATAGGAGTCACAGGAAATCTAACTCAGCCCTTTTACTCACAAATGAGATTACTGCTATTCAGTCAGCTCTAAGTGCTTCTATTGTTAAGGGCATATATCAATTTCACTTTCAATTTCTGTTCCAAATAGGTACCAGGAGAAAATAATGTTGCAGAGGAATAACCAACAGCAAAATTTAACCTGATAATACCTTCTGTTATCTCATATTCTTATTAAAAGCTATTCCATAAGAATGACCTTAAACACTGTAGCTGTTGTTAACTGAGACAGGCAAATTGTAAAGTCCATGCATAATCATTCTTCAAGAAAAACAGAATACATTTTTATACCTCTTGACAAGATGTGTGCCATATTTTTTGTAAATACACAAGACTTTTCTTCATCTAAAAATTGCAAAGCTAAAATGAATCATGCTTATAAAATTTTACTATCATATTATTGCTTTGCACATCTGTTTGAGATTCTGCTATGATTGACTGAAAGGCTTGAGTTAAAATAGGAAAACAGACACAGCTGCAAGTGAAATAAATAAAAAAAGAAAGCAAAGAGTAAAAGACAAATGATGCAATGTACAAACTGTTGTTTCCTCCTCTATCTCACCTTTGCACACTCTAATTCCTGTATTGGGTTTTTCTATTTCAGCAATATTTCCCCTAATCACTAGGCATTGTCATTCTTTCCTTCTCTGTCGGACTGGCTGATTGTAGCATATGACAGAGGGGGAACGTCACAGGAGCCCTGAACCGAATAGAATTCCCTCTGCCTTGAAAGGGTTTCTGAAGACAGAATATTTCTTTCCTGATCCTTTTGAGGCAGTTAGCAGAGCTGCTCTATTTTCTTTTCCTTATCTTGCCTTATACCTCTGCTTCTTCAAATGTGACTGGTCTATTTTAGACAACACTAGTGATCATGCCTTGGTGTTGTCTTAGCAATATAATAATACCTAACAAAAGAGAGACAGAAGAAGCAACGCTTCCATACATCCCTTTGAGGGGTCTTTCAGCAAAACAATAGTCTTGGCAGAGGAGAGCACAAGTACATCCATTCATGTTGATACCCAGGGGTCTCTCGGGGCTGCTGTTCTGCTCTTCTGCAGAATTTGAACAGAAGAGGCAAAAAAGCCCCACCATTTTTAAAGCCTTGGTTAGAGAGCTTTATGCCTTGGTCACCTTATCTTCAAACTCATGTGCATTTATTCTGAGGAACAACCTGATCCCTTTTCCAGAGCGTGAAGCAACCTCTTGCTCTCTGCTGTCTCTAAAGTGCCAGAGTGCCTGATTACTGACAAATGAGGCCACGAGATGAGACCTACACAGCATCAAAACAGTTGATCAAAACTTTAATCTTATGAGATGGCATCTACATTTTCTGATTACAGAAATTGAAGGGATATAATAATATATGCTGGAGCACTATTACAATGAAAAACTATCTCCAAGAAACACATTTATATGAACAACACATTGGCACTATGTCTTTCAATCACAACTGTTCTGTTGAGCTATTACTTAAATTTTTTATTGAATGATGTTTGAATGATATTCTAAAAATAGCTGTTCTTAGCATTTGCAGAACCCCAATAATGTCATAAAACTGGAAAAATAAAGATACTGCAGAATTTCTGGAAGACAGAAAGCATTTGACCTGTCACTCAACCTCCAGCACATAGAAGTATCATTAAGCAAAACCAATAAAATGACATCTACTCCTACAGTCCAAATGCAGGAGAAAATGAGATAGCATATACTCCTGCAAATTCCTAGACTTTACAATTAGGAACATCCAATAAAAATGCACCCCCTGAGCTGCCACTAGTGTAAATCTAGCTATAACACTGGGAAAAAAATTACTAAAAATGTATCACCTCTTTTCTGTATTGGGAAAGAAAGGAAATGTAAACATTGCTAGCCTAATACAAGCATGCAAAGAAGACACTGCCTGCTTTTCATATTAAGACTCCCACAGTGTAAGTTGTCAGATGGTTTGTGGGAGGATGGTGAGACAATGAGAGGAGCAAAGCAAAGCACATTTCTTTTTTTCTCTTTTCTCTTCTCATGTATGTATATGTCAATTTTAAGTCTTTTGCACTGTATAAGAAAACACAACAAAACTTGAGCATGAGTTACTTGTAGTGTTACAAGAAATGGTCTAAGAAAAGAATCTGTCTTCTTGAATGCAAAGTTTCTAGTCTTTGTCCTATCTTTATGTGGTTAAAGATGCATTGATGTCATGCTAGCATTTTCTGTAAGGCCCTTTTAACTGTAATTAGTATGAATGTTAAGGAATTGAGCTTTTTCTCATAAATATGGTCATCTATTCTTAGATGTTTTTCTTGGTGTTAAGTGGATTTTTTACCTCTAGCAGCTTTTCCCAGTAACTATTTTGAATAGAGTAAAAATTCAGTTAATTTTCCAATTCATATTGCAGTCTGGAGAGTGAAATGCAGTGATTAGAAATTAGTTGAATGCTGCAACAAGGTATTTTTGAACATTTGTTTGAATAAAATCATGAATTTGTCTTGGAGCAGGCTAGTCTAGAGGCACCCCAACTTATTTTAGAAAACCAAGAGTGACTTCTAGTCCCTAGTCTGCTCACCTGCACTGAACTTCAGGTTCTTCATCTCAGGACTGTAATAAAATATGTTTTGTGAATCATCTATAGAAGAAAACACCAAAGACTTAAAAAACCTCAGTGTTTTATTGCTTATTTCAGAAGAAAAGAAACTAGTCTCAAACCTATGTCTGCCTTTGCTGGCATAGTAGTAACATTTGTATACATAAATATGAATGGATACAGGCAAGCTGTGGTAGAGTGAACAAGCTTATATTGTGTGACATTTAACAAAAAGAATGATAAGTGATATAGCTAAGGGCATTTACACTTGAGTACAGGTTCATACTATCCATGTCACCTCTGAGTAAATTTTATTTCCTTCTTTCTCAGATGTTTGGATTTTGCTGTAAATTATAAACCTTACTGCAGTAACTTACAAATATCTCGGCCTGGGTTTGCATCAGTGGGCAAATTAAAACTGTTCATATCCTAAAGTTGCCACCACCCTTCTTGTGGTCTGGCAATGCTTTCCCCTGGGAATGGTCATATAATCATAGAATCGAATCAGAATCATCTAGGTTTGGGACCTTTAAGATCCTCTAGTCCAACCATCAACATTACTCTGATTAAAAAAAATGACAAAAGAAAAACACAAAAAAGAACACCCCCCCCGTTACTAAACTATGTCTCTAAGCACTATGTCAACCTGTCTTTTTAAAACCTCCAGAGATGGTGCCTCAACCATTTCCCTGGGCAGCCTGTTCCAACACTTAATAACCCTTTCAGTGTAAAAAATTTTCCTAATATCCAGTCTGAACCTCCCCTGGTGCAACTTGAGGCCATTCCCTCTTGTCCTGGTCACAGGAGCACTTCTCCTAGTAGATGAGGATTCCAGATAAGGGCCAAGACATAGCAATTCTGTAGACCCATATCTTTAAACATGAAAAAAGTTGTGCAGAGAAAAAGCAAGACAAAATCTAAACCCAAGATTTATCCTGAGTAGGAAAGGGGAACCTGGAGTTCGCTTTATATTCAAGGTGTGGTAGCAAACCATAGATCACACAGTCATCCAGCAAAGTGGTATAAAAATGTGACAGCTGCTGGAGTGTTTTATGCCATTAGAAATGGTAATCAGTAATACAGTCTTTGTCTATTCTTTGTAACAACATCTGGCTGAATATACATTATACTATAATGTAAATTATGTTTAAAAACATAAAGCACCTTTAACGCTTGCATGGAGAAAGTGATTCTCACAAGACTTCTTGATATGTTCAGATACCAGTTCTGAAGCCTTTTGGACTAGCTTGTAATTTAGTTCTTTTTACCTGAAGTATTGGGTTGGAAGCCGAGCTGATCTGAATAAAATCATAAATATTTATACAAGCTACTTTTTACAAAACACTGGGACTAACTAAACCCAAAGTTTTTGCCTTATGAATTACTCATATTCAAGATAAATTTGTGGTTCTTAAAAATTAACTTTTTGCAGAACCTATATGTGTATATACACACATATCTACTTATCATGCACATACATATGTATACATATATCTATATAGATGTTCATATCTATTCTACATATATATCTACATACCTATATATGTGTATGTGGAATATATGTAGGATATATATTCTGGGGTTTGGTTTCAATGGAAATGATGCCAAGATTAAACTCCCCTGTTAAGTTTTAAAGTAATGTATATCAGAATTTGTATGTATCAGAATGTATCCAACAGATACAACAGAAAAACATAGTAACATGTGAAAAACATTGTCAACACTTTTGTAGAAGCTGTGGGCTTATTTATTATTCTACTAAGGTTCATCCAGAAGCAATTATTTCGCTACTGTTTTAATTTGGTGAGTAACCCTTTCTTTAAGAATTAAACAAAAAGGAGATTATTAGGTGGAGTGCAAAAGCATAAAGAAAAATAAAACCAGTCCAAACCAGATATATTTGTATGCCATATTTGCAGATGCCATAAATAATATTCTGGTTCTGAATTTTAACTTGTGAGCTGGCAACAACCGGAGTCCAAATTTGCATCAGGAAATTACATCCAAATCTTGTGCACAGAACTGCTTTCTCTCATTTATGTCAAACAGAGGTGCAGTGCATCAGTATTACTTTTTTTGCTTTACAGTTATTTGAAAGAAGGAGAAAGACCTGTTGAAGGAGAGAAGGTGGTGTAGTCTTGTATGTGAGCAATCCTGTTTCATCACCTGACAGCCTTTCTCCTTTCAGTCTTGACAGCTTGATACTATTACCTTCCATATTATTCATAAAGTTATGATCAAATAATCCAGCTATCATGAATTGTGTCAAACAAGTCTTCTCAGAGATTCTAATCGTAGCATCCAAGTTACTATATTAAAAGATTTCCCCTTAGTTTCCTTTAACTAACTGATGCATACAGATATAAGACTCCTTGGAGAAGTTTCCTAGCAGACAATAGAATCAGGTACATATGTGTGCTTATGTCACATTACTCTTAGTGAGAATTTGTGAAAATAAATGAAAAAAAAAACCCCAAAACTTGAACACCCAGGACAATGTTTTTATCTATTTTATCTTGTCTGTTTATTTTCTTTTGTAGTTTCTAAAAATTGGAGTTGGTCAACATTTTCAGGAAAAAAGGTAATGCTTCTGCAGCAACTTACATTGGAGGATAGCTTGCACAAAGATAATAACAACAACAACAATAATATGAATATATTTATTGATGTTATTGTTGTTGTTGTTAGTTCTCTTGCTTTCAAAGAAAATTTTTATTTGGGGAACACCTTGCCACACAAGCATAGCTATCATGTTCAGATGTGGAGAGATGATGTATTCAGAAGAGAAAAACTCTGCTAATTATTGGTTTTCAGTTAAATTAATTCCACTTTTCTTCCCAAGGGAGACCGATACTGTTGACCTTTGAGGTGAAAGAGATGTAGAACTCTCAGTGTTAGTGCATTATGGAAAGCAAAGCCAAAAACCCTAGAATATTCGTTATAGGCTGCTACACAGATTAAAAGGAGCAGGACTGAGGACTTTGGCAAAAGTAGGGCAAAGGGAGGGAAACTGTTGATTGTCATGTTGTTTAAGTCCTGTCACAGTACATGGGTGAAATCACTATAATATGGTTTGATCTCTTTCGCAAATGCATGAGAAAAAGACTCCAGCGAACAACTGACGTGAAGGAGCCATTTGTGAGTCCTTACTTGAAGAAGGTTTGCTTTGAGCAACCTGGTCTAGTGGGAGGTGTCCCTGCCCAGGGCAGGGGGGTGGAACTCAATGATCTTTAAGGGCCCTTCCAACTCTAACCGTTCTATGATTCTATGGAGTTAAAGATATGAAAGGATAACAATGTATATTCTGCTCTTCTCCTGGAAGTCTGCATCCATTTGACAGAGTGTGCTGCTTGGTACTATGAGACAGAAATTAAAATTTCCATCAGATACATGTTTTCTAACTGGTGTCACTTCACAGATGACAATAGTTGCTCAATTAGATGCATAAAGAGAAGTTTATGGAGGACTGCCTCTCATGGGAGGGACCTTAAGCTGAAGCAATGGGAAGAGTATGAAGAATTCTCTCCCCGAGGAGGAAGGAGAGGCAGAAACAACGTTTGATGAACTGACCACAACCCCCATTCCCCATCCCCCTTCACTGCTCAGGGACAGCAGGTAGAGAAACCAGGAGTGGAGTTGAGTCAAGGAAGAAAGAAGGGGTGGGTGAAAGAGGTTTAAGCATTATTTTTTATTTCTCACTACCCTACTTTGATTTGAGTTGCGTCTGTCTTGTGTCTGTGAGGGTAAATACTGAGTGATTTCCCTGTCCGTTTCTCAACCCATTAGCTTTTTGTTACAAATTTTCTCCCCCTGTACAGCTGAGGAGGGGAGGCACAGAGCAGCCTTGGTGGGCATCTGACGTCCAGCCAGGGTCAACCCATCACACTTATTTTTCCTGTCGGTAACTTCTCAAAACCTGGCAGAATTTTTGTTTCTTTTCATGCTCTGCAGTTTCAATCCTGCTCTGCCTTTCCATCCTCCTAAATAATGCCAAAATGTTGATAATCAACATTAAAAAAAGCCCAAACTTGTAAATGGTTCAGTGATTTTCTCAAGTTTTTTTCTTTCCTACTGGTTGAACTACCAGATTATAAGCAGTGTCAAGCAGCCCAGACTACTACAAATTGCACTCTGCCTGGTGAGTCATGCAAACTAATGCTTAGAAACCCATATCTTTGTTTTATTCTCTTATAAAATACAGAATTATAAAAACAAACAAGTTGGCACATGGAACCACTGGCCTCAGCCTACATTTCCAGCAGACTATATAATTAAAATAACTAGTACAAAAATATGTGTCTGCAGAACAATATTTGCTTAGTTGAAGCCATTAATATGAAAAGGCACCACACTGTTGAAAATAATATTAAAGTGTTTAATACTGTGGACTTTATTAAGCCAACCTTTCCCTTCTTATTCCAAAAACCTCTCTCAGTGTGCCAAATCTTTTTTTTTTTTCTCTGTAAAAGAGCTTCTAGTGTATGTAATAACAATTTCTATTCAGACAGTACTGTCCTCGGGGACAGGGCTGTTTCTTCCCTTTTCAGAGGATGCCACACTGCTTTCTATTGCTATAGTAATATAAACAATTCATAAGAAGTTTTCAGTGTTAGTAGAAAAAGATGGACATGGATCTTCAGAGACTTTTCTCGCAAATGCAGTTTGCCTTATCTTGCCTTGCTGCAGAGAAGCTCATAAGATATTTGGAGATTAAAAGATATAAACCTTTCTCTTCAAATTTTTCATGCTATCATTATTTAGCCTTATCATTGGGCCAATGGAAATTGTACAATGTGCGTTAGCTTTAAAACAAAAACATTGGGCTTTCTACTGATTCTAGGGTTTGAACTTTTTGTTCACTGAGGACAGGATAAAGATAGGGTAGGAAAGAATAGTCAGAAATGCTACAGGGTATCCTGTATCTGCTGCCCTTTATACCTCTGGATATTACCTGTTGGTTACAGGCAGAAGAGAGCTCCAAGAGCGTATTGTTGTTGCTATCTAGAAAAGTACCATGAGAATACTTTGTAAGATACTGTACCATAAGAGTACATTGAGTATGATGAGATGCAAGATTTGCTATGTTCTTCTGATTAAAACACATTGATCAGTAGGAGGGGCCAGGTTTAGTACCTTTAGTACCTTTGTGCAAGGCTTAACAACTGGGTATTCCTAGTTGTGCAGTAAAAGGGCACACCAAGTCATCCATTCCGTTTCAGTGTGCACAGGATGACGTCCTCTCTGCAGGTCATCATCTCCCTCTGGGTAGCTTGCCACAAATAAGCTAGTGGCTGACGTAGCCCTATTTATACTTGCTTGACCTGAAGCTGTTCTTACCTGTACCAGTGTAAGGCACTGGTTATGCCACAGAAATAAAGCACAAAGCAGCAGGGAGAAAGGTAGCTGAGAGGTCTCTGAAGTTGAGGAAGAAGAACTAGAAGAGTAGAATCATAGAATCATAGAATGGTTTGGGTTGAAAGAGACCTTAAAGACCATCAAGTTCCAACACCCCTGCCCATGGGCAGGGATGCCTCCTGCTAGACCAGGTTGCTCTAAGCCCCATCCAGCATCGTCATCCCCAGGGATGGGGCATCCACAACTTCTCTGGACAACCTGTTCTTCTGTCTCACCACCCTTAGAGGAAAGAATTTCTTCCTAATATCTAATCTAAATCTCTCCCCTTTCAGTTTAGAACTATTACTCCTCATCCTATCACTCTACTCCCTGATCAAGAGTCCCTTCCTATCTCTCCTGTAGCCCCCTTTAGGTACTAAAATGGCCTATAAGATCTCCCTGGAACCTTCTTTTCTCCAGTTTGAACATTTCACACTCTCTCAGTCTGTCCTCATAGGAGAGGTGCTGTAGCCCTCCAATCATCTTCGTGGCCCTAAAGGCCCTGGAAGGTGGCAAGTATCTCTGTGAGGCACTTGGCCCACTCCTCAGCTATGTGTTTAGTTCTCCACGAACTCTCTCTTTATTTTTTACTTGCATTTTTAATTCACTGGAAATACAAAGCAGAAAAGTTAATCACCAAAAAAAAACAAACAAAAAAAACAAAATTAAGGATTTTTTTAAATAGAAAGAGTGATATAAATGTCATGGAATTTTGCATTTCTTTGCCAGACATTATGTTAGAAAAGAAAGCTAGCATTGCTTATATCAAAATATTCATTTTGCCAACATAATGGAATACACTCACCTTCAGCTGGAGACTCACATTCAGTCCTTACTGAAATCTGCTTATCTTTGTGTGCGCAACAAAAAAGGGAAATTGTTCTGTTTTGCTCCCTTTCCCCCAGCACACTGCTGTGTGTGAATCAGTACGTAACAGCCTTGTCTTAATCACTTACCCTGCCAGTTAGCACGGTGACCTTTACAAGATTCCCTGGGCTTGTGAGAGGCAGATGTCAGCATCATTGGTTAACTATGCTCTATGATTTTTTCCTTGGAAGAGAGCCAAACCCTATAAACTGGTCTTCAGAGAGAATATATCTGTTACTTAAGATCTCATCATTTTACTTGTCAAAGCCTGCAGCATATGTCAATAACACTTAGGGTACCTGAGGTGCTTGAAAGCCATTCTAACTTAGGATTTATTAGAAGGTAAAAAAACAAAATCTACCTCTAAGCTGTGCAATTTTGAAAAAGTGAAAAATTACTTTGAATACAGAAAAAAAAAGTATTCTGGCACCCATAAGCATGCTCATTTATAATAAAACACTAACAACCTGTTTCTATTTTGCAAAGCATATTTAATTGTAAGTGCTGGGATGTACTTACCCTCAATCATATGCCTAACTAAAATTTACTCAAAATATAATTAAAGAACAATAATTAAGGAAACAATAAAATGCCACGTTTTTATTATTGTTTTGCTACATGACCATAATATAGATTTTAGCATCTTCAGTAAGATAAACTGAATTATCAGTGACTACATTACATTGGGAGTATAATTTTCCACAGTGTGTGTGACATGGTAGAAAGGTACCATAAAGAAATATTTCTCTGCTACGTGAAAAGTATGGAATTACCAATTATAATACACAGAGCTCTGATTCCCTGAGTTTTCAGGAATTACCTCTTTTTCTTTAGGAGAGAAACAGTAGCTTTTAATTCAAACAGTTAAAGCCAATAGATTTTAATGGCTGGTTAATAAAGTGTGTAAAGTTCTTTCTTAAATGTGTCTAAATCAGAAATCCTACGTGTGGAACCATGCTCTTCCTGGTGAAGTTAAAAACCTAGAGTTTTATGGAGCTTGACAAAATAAAATTCAACACTGAGCATCTTACAGAGTTTACAAATCCTACGGCTGAAGTGAGTGACAAAGAGAATGGTTTGCTGCACGTGCCACGATGCAGTGTCTGCTGCAGGGCTCCTTTGGCCCATGGGAAGTCAGGGTCTTCTGCACCTCTGCCCCAAAGTTCTGTGATGGAAGCTCTCAGATTTCCAGATAAGGTGAACAAGACATACAGCTGTAGATAAATTATTAAACAATTGAAGGAAAATACAATTTAGAAGATTCGTCAAGTATCGTTCAACCATTTACTGCTATTTAATTTCCAGAGAAAGGGAAAGTTTGGTGGGATTATATTGAATAAAAATGTCAAAATTAGCCAAATAAATTATTTTAAGGAATAATGCATCCAGTTGTGATATAAAAACATGCCATATAATTTAAAAGAGGTATGTGCTTGTGTTTATTATTATGTTTGTGTCTATTTGTGTTTATGCTTTTCAGAAGGTTTTGTAATGCTTCATAGAACACCGAAGTGAATGTAGTAATGAAAGATCTTGTCTTCTCTTGAATAGATCAGTTCATCAGTGTTGTAAATATAGTTAAAAGATCAAATATTATGTTGATTCTGCCAGTAAATGTCTGCAGATGGTAAAAAGTAGGGGAAAAAAATAAACATAAAGACAAGTACTGAAATATTTAGTCCCGAAACGCACAGTTCTGAGCAATGGTTTGTCTGGAGATGTGATTTTTGTAGTGAAAGTTCTGGTAAAACTTTATAGTGCAATATCTAGTAGTTACTGTAAATGAACTTAACTCTTCTAATGTACTTGCATTCTAGCTATGCCAGTAATACTAAACAAAGTTTGCTGCTAGAAAAAGGCATTAAAATAATAGAGTCAAAGAGACTAAGAATAAAAGTTGTTTTTTTTTTTAATGCAGAACTCTTCATTCACATTGAACAATATTGATAATTGTGTATACATGGTATCTTTAAACTTTTTCCATTGCCTGCAGCATTCAGTGGGCCCTGAATCTGGCCTATCACAGCCTAAGTGCAAATTATACATGTACACTGGAGAACACTTCACATCCAAATTTGCAGCTGAGGGTGATTTTTTTGTTGCTTAGTAGTAAATCTTTGGAAAATAAGGTTTATAATTAAAGTGCTGATGCAGCTATAACTGTAGAGGCATAAACAGTGCGGCTATAAATATTGCAGTAGCTGCAATGGCAGACTTTGTCAAGTGGTTGGTGTAGGGCAGCTCGGCTGTGGCAGCTGATGTGATGGGAGAAATTATGTAGAAGTGTGCTGATAGGTTCGTTTTTGATGCTATTGTTAAACCTTTTTCTTCTTCAGCAAGAGCTGACATTAGTTCTGTGTCCTCTCATGGGGGCATTGTTTGAAATGGACAGTCTCAATTTACCTAAAACACACATCTAAATTTCAGTAGAAGAACAAATTATACCTGACAGACCTTGGCCTTGATATTTAAAATTACACCATAGCTGATTACAGTCAATGGTATTTTAGAGACATACAGGACTTCAAAAGGGGAGGGAGTTCACTAGAGTATTCCCATAATTCAATGTAATTGATAAGAAATAATGGAGTATTAACCAGAGTTAATATTACAGGAGGTTAATCTAGGACAAGTAGCTTTATGTGTTTAAAGTTCTCATGAAGAAACCCAAAAGTACACGTTAATAAATTACAAGTAGTATCTAGTACATGCTCTGATGTCATGGCTGTGCTGTTTGACATCAGTTAATATGTTAGACAGGAAGATGTGTCACTACTATTTTTTTCTCCTTATTTGTCTAATCATTCCTGCAATCCTGTCTTGGAACATTTTGTGAGAGAAATTAATCACTTCCTCTCTTTCCAGACAAAGTTTATTAAGGGTCCAGTGATGTAATGGTGGTCTGTGGTAGCTTATCTCCTCTTACTGAGACAATGCAGCGCTAAGTGCACTTTAGGACCAAATTTACCCTGTTTTTCTGTCCGTTTTTCCTTTCATCTTACCTACCATCTTCCTTTGTCTTACAGAAGATGAGATGGGTCTCTGTTTCTATGGCAGTTCATTACATTAATTTCATCATTCATTAAACAGGTGCCCGTATATTGATGATCTCATCTGCACAGGAAGATGCAGGGAACTTGATTCAGTTCTACGTGTTCCTAAATAAAAATAAGGTAGATTCTCTTACAAGCAATAGCCTAAGTAATCTGATATCCGAGTTACTTGATGGACACTATTTAAATGGGAATAAAATTAAATCTGCTGTGTTGGACCAAAGAGAAATTCAGTTTTGTAATCTCTGTATTGGCCTAAGGTTCATTTGCTCTGAAGGTACTATTCTGCCCACTGATTGCATGTGCATGCCATGAATTACCTCAGCACAGTGATTAATCTCTTACTAGATACAGAAACTGATATTTTAGTGCCAAGCACCCACATAATTATGTATTGAAAAGAGAGAGACACTGGAGGGAATAACAGGATTTTTCAAGGCACTGAATTTGATTGTTGTAAAAAAATATGTCAGATAAATTATAGCACTTGGACTTTAACCCAGAAGTGTTTTAAATGCAGCATGGACTGTTCTCGTGGTTTCAAGTAATGGTTGCTATGGGTGACCCAGAAACGAAACCAATCATGGCATTGTAATTTAAAACTAAAACAGCTGGCAAAATATTTCCTCTCAAGCCTGTTGTCTCAAAAGTAAATGAAAAGGTCGGGAGACTTTCTATTTACTTCTGAGACAACATGGACTGCTTGAACTAGGGAACATATTAATGTTTTCACCACAGCTTTCTATTACGTGTCAGGAACTCCATTCCAGGATATCACACTGGAGGTGATGAAAAAAGACAGATGATAGAATGAAATGCTTGGACCTAAGACGAAATAATCAACCATCTTTATATTTCCACTTTACATTATATCAGGAGTCCTGATTGTATTCTATAGGTGGTGGTATTTCACCTAAAAATAACAGCGGTACACGGCTGTCCCCAGTGTTACAGTTCAAAATGCTGAGGATTTGCATGTGGTGGTATAAACCAGTCATAACAAATGAAATCGAAATAAACATCGAAATAAACAATGGTAACCTTGGCCAGACTAATACAGTTTGTGACTAAGATTTAGAAATTGCCACACATTTACAGAATGGGGGGGAAGGTGCAGTGGTTGTAAAAATGTTTCCTGTTTTAGCAGGAATTCCTGCAAGGAACTATATGGCCAGTATAGCAGCGGCAGCTGCTTCTTGAATAAGGAAATGTTCCACAAACAGTAGTGTCCTGAATGGGCAGCGCCAACACAGGTCACAGATCAGGAGGAACTGGAAGCCAGAATGATATTTGCATCACATGCCTTAATTAAACATATATAAATCTTAATGCTATGTTCGCATGATGCTTAAGATGAGCAAAAACAGCCTTTGTAGACTTTGCTTAATGATTAATACATTATTATTGACTCTTTACTTAATAAATTAATTTCGGTAAGCTTGTTGCACTTTTCTTGGTAGCTGACTTGTAAAAACAAATATAGTAAGTGTCAAAGAAAAACACCTCGAAAAGCTCACGAGTTTTAAGATCAAGAATTCTAATACAGTCAGTTAGAAAAAAAAAACAAACCTTAAGGTACAACTGAAACTATTCTCAGAAACAGAAAACAGTGGATATATATTATTAAAAAATAAGGATTTTGGCTGTCCTTCCTTGTTGAAGGAGTGTTGCTCCCAGAGAGTTCCCAGTAACAAGGATGACCAGGGTAAAAGAGACATTGAATAAAGTCCATAATCACAAGCCAGCACATTTTTACTTTATTTTTAATTGACCCTAATCAATATACACCACCACCCCACTCCATTTGGTTTTGGTTGTGGTTTTCTTTTGTTTGTGGTTTTTTGTTAGTTTGGTTTTGTGGTTTTTTTTAAATGAAAATAAAGAAACAATCACTGGAATGCAGAGTGCATTCACAATGCATGTTCATTAAGACTTTGATTTTGCCAAGTCCTGGACAAAGGGACCTTGAGGTTTTAAGGGATTTTGAAAACATGCAAAGAGACACATAAAATAGCCTGAACTAAGCCAACTAAAGTTTTAAATAGGGAAGAACCTGAAGTCATTGGAACTGTGGAACTTGGCAATCAAACAGCAGGGAGACCCTTTACCAGTAATTATTTTAACATTAGCCACAGTCAGTGAGAAAATAGCAGAAAGTGCTTTTCTTCACAGCTATGACTTCCAAGATGCACTGCTGTGTGCTCTTTCTTCCAAGCTTTAATAAGAAATATGATGATAAATGACATCCTTTGCTAATGTTTTTAAGATAGCCAAGATCAGAAGATTGTGTTTCTCATTATTAGTTTTGAAGCCTGCTATGTAAGAGGTGAGAAATCAGAATGTGTGGAATGAAAAAAAAATAGAGGTAAAGGAACTAAAGGAACCACTGTCTTTGGGAGATGCTTTCTAAGCTACAAATACTGTCTTTTCTTACCTTTGATTCTTTATAGTCCCACAGCTATAAAACAGGTGCCAAAGCTCATTCCCTGTCTCTCCTATTTCCTCTCTTCTTGCACAAACTGCCATGCATTTGTTGATTTTCAGTGCTCACTGTGGTAAACAAGGGATTTAGTGCCCCAACCTCATTTTCTTATTGCATGTATTAGCTGTATTCTTAATTAAAAACTTGTGGAAATAAACAAATACGAATAAGTTGCACCTCTGTCTAGATGACCACACGATGCATTTAACCAATTTTATAACAGATTACTTTAGCCATAGGCAGTTATTTTCAACAACAGCAGGATCTCTTGGGATGCTGTGCTTGATCTTCCAGGTATGATAAAATTTTAGCTTCCCACAGTACAAGTTGAGATTACATCTTTCTGTAGTAGTTTCCTACTTTGAGCAGTTGCTGTGGAGGAAGCTTAAGGAGGAAATGAAAATAGCAAGAAGATCACATACCTATATCTGTAGGCAGCTCACAAACCTTCTGTTTTATTTTACATGGAGTTCAGTGTATTTCCACAGTTAAGACTTGATTTCTCAAGAGCTTATCTGGTCATGTTGCTTGTTTTCTAGGTGATGATATGGTTTTCTGTTAAAGGCTTCATAAAAGTTTCAGGTGCAAGAAATGAGGTTCCAAGCCATAGGGTCACTGGCAAAAGGTACTGAATTTTTATTTCTACATACATGCTAACAGCAATGATTGACAGCAAAATGAAAACCAGGGGGCACAAAATGTAAATTACAAATCCTTCTTCATAATGTTAGGAGCAGTCAACAGGTATTTAAGCCAAACCCAAAGTGTTTATAGGCATATTCTATAATGCTGAATGGCATCGGTGTGAACATTTTGGTGGTGTAGACATGAGCTGCTCTGTGCCACCTGGGGCTTTTTTTTGTGAGAAGTTGAAGCTATACCATGGGAACTTTTTCTGAGAGAAAAGTGCTTGATTTAATATTGTTATGAACCTACAGACACCTTAAAAAGCCCCGTATGCTACCGCAAAGGAGCTGACATTTCACTAATACAGATTTTCACGGAGATGAATAATATGAGTCAAGCAACATAAAGCAGTTTCAAATAGCTCAGAAAGTGAATCAGAAATTCAAACCGTGCAGAATAGCACCCTTCTGGGCTACCTTCATTTCTAAGCCAAAAGTTCATCTCTGCTTTAACCATCAGAATTGAGCTTAATGCTCTGAAAAAAAAAAAAGCAATTTCGGTAGGCCCAGTTGTTCTAACTGCATTGCCAGGCAGGATTTGAGGGCTTTTTAAACTCTGATGCCTCCTGTGGTTTGCAAAAAAGCAAAAATTCCATTACAGTCCTTTAAAGTACAATAAAATTAATTAAAACTAATGCCTCCCTGTTTATAACCAATCTCTCCAGCTAAAATGAAATATTTCATACATAAGAAGCAGTAACCTATCTTTTGTGGGTTTTTTTGTAACATCATATGTCCCTAAAGTGAAGCAGGGATCCAGACTTCCTCTTGCATTTTTTTTCCCAGTAAACTCTGTCTTCAATCTCATCAGAGACCCAGGTGCTAAAAGCAGGAGGTGCTGCCCAGTTCTGCCTCAAGTCACTCCTTTGACCAGGAGCCATGCTTCTAAATAAGAGCCCTAACTTTTTCAGGACCATTTTTAAATCTTGCCCTGATGCTCTCCTCTTTGGACTTGGTGGTGTAGAAATTCAGACAATATTCAGTGCAATAATAAGCCTCAGGTATGAAAAAATCCACTTTGTTAGTCCTAGGAGTGCAAACAGACAAATTTAGGAGCATGTTGCTACCCTCAGAATCATGAAAATCACTAAAATGTTGGGAAATAAGACTTTGACTAAGGAAGCTAAATCAGTCAAGAGTTTCCATTCTAGACCAACCAGCCAGAGTGGAGGTTGGAAAGCTCTGGGCATACTTTTGTTATGTCCCTGAGGATTATCAATGTGGTTTCCATAGGACTTTCTATTAGTTAAAGATTAGAGTGGGAAAATGCATAGCACACTCGATAAACAACATTATTCTCTCTCCAGCAGGAGAGATGTCTTTCAAGACAAAGAAATGTGAGAATTAATTTGAAGAATATGAAGGCAATTAGGAGAAGCGAGTTCTATCATTCACTATCTCATAAAGTGTACTGTCTCATCCATGGAGTTCAGTTTTTACAACAAAATTATCAGGCTCACAAAATGGACTTTTAAAGGCCAGAAAAGCCTAAAAGAGAAAGGAAGTGGTATGTTAGGTAGGTTTGCTTAGCATAACCGTACACCAGATATGCCACCTCACTCTTCTGCCCTGTGTTTTAAGGTGCACCTCACCATGTCATTTGTATTTCATCAAGTGCAAGGTTTTCTTTTCTTCTTTAAAGTGAAAGACAGGTCAGTTAATCTTCTTTGCAGCGCACTGGGGAAGAGGTGAAATGTGCTCTTTTCCACATATCTTGATACTCCACCACTGCCAGTCTGTCCCCTTCCTTTGGGAAACCCTACTGTTCAGGAGAACAGCCCCCTGAATGCAAGCTGGTGTCAGATATTAACAGCAAATTAAAACTGCAGGTAAAAATGGTGACAGTGGCATATTCCTGTCACTGGGCTTGACAGGAAATTTATTTTGCTGTAGCTGAAAAGTAATTAACCTCCACTGTGAGAAATTCTATTACTAGTAGCTATTCTGCCATGCAAAGTATACTACATGGAAATGTTACAGGCCATCAAGCAGAAAAGGCAGATTTGTCTGCATTTTAAACTGAAGCTGCCCCCACCCCTCACCCCCCGCCTTTCCATTCTCATTCTCCCTCTCCCCTCACTCTGTCTTCACTGAAGCTAGAAATTGAGATGCACGTGTGATAGAAAGAAAATGGTATAAAGCATACGGATTTTCATAAGGTATTTACAAGAGTTAATTTCTGTGGGTGTACGTGTGAGCATGTGTGTGTGTGTGATAGCAGAAGCCTGTTCCTTCTAACAAACCCAAGCTCTTTATGGGAGA
The DNA here is from genome assembly GCA_004320125.1 of Scolopax mira. Lineage (NCBI taxonomy): Eukaryota > Metazoa > Chordata > Aves > Charadriiformes > Scolopacidae > Scolopax > Scolopax mira. The sequence goes on from BJBW01002039.1 coordinate 213,464, forward strand.
AATTTAGCAACCATTGAGAAATGGCTTTCAAATCAGAATAACTTTCTTTTGCAGACACGTATGGGGAAAAGTCAACATATCAGCTGACAGGCCTCCTCTCATAGGGCTCTCCCTTACACTCTTCTGCTACTGGTGAAAAGTACAATCATCCTCTTTTGACAAGAGACAAAAAAGCCCTCTGACACTCAGAACCAGGACTGTATTCTGAGGGGGGAAGTTAAGCTTTTTTCAAGTATGTTGGATGACTGTACTTTACAAAATATGATTGCAAAGCAGAAGGAGACTGCCAGCTTCTCTGTGAACTTTTGCCTGCCTGAGCAAACTAGCATTTTTTGGAGAGAGGAAAACTGTTATCAAGCTCTTCCCTCTGAGATCAGTGACTGTCAAAAGTCATTAAGTAGAAGAGAGAATCCACCAGTCTCTGCGTGTGATAAAGGGAAAGTTGAGATGAAAAACAAAATTGCTTTTCTGCCGGAGAAAGAGAATTGCCTGGTTTTCTCTTCATGCCATGGTTATACCATGAACTGGTTGTGGTGGGTTATTGTATTTTGGAAGCCAAAAAAAGCAAACCTACTGAAAATTACAGGGGAAGAAAATTTTGAGTATTACAGACTAATGGTTTTGTCCAATTGCTTTACAGGCAGGTCTGTGAGTGACAGCTGTGCATTAGCAGCAGGCTGTCCTCCTCCCTCTCAGGAAGAGGTGGTGGCTACAGCATCACAGCTATAAAATGACTTCAGCTTAATGATGGACTGCGGGGGGAAAAAATACATCTTTAGATCTACATTTTAAAGTGACAGTGCACTCTGGGATTCCAGATTACTGTTATTAATGAAAGAATGTTTAATACCTTTCTAGTAGGGGTTTCTGAATCATGCTCCATTTAAAAGAGATTTCACTTCTCTATTTAAAAAAAAAAAAAAGTTTCTGGGAACAAATAATTGAAGTTTATAATGTACCACCAAGGAATCTATTCAAAGGTCTTTTATTCTCTTTCTACAAACCCTCTGTGATCAAAAATCAGAAAATGTATGTGCTAAAAATGAGTAATGGACCATAATTGGGCTTTCTAATGATTTCTATATTAACAATGATTCCCAAACCACCTTCGATCAAAACCTGAAGTTAACAGTTTACTTTAGAGATTTATAAACAAAACAAAGCAAGAAGAAGTTGAGGGAATTGGCCTAAGACAATAAATTACAAAAGCAAGAATGGTAGGAATCTGACATATACTGTGATACAGTTTTGAAAGCCACAGAAATGACTATAGCAAGGAGGTTACTGCCATCAGAAAATGTATTCCACAATGTGGCTATATATATTCATAAATATATATGCAATATGTAAGTATATATTTGCATGAATGTATTTTGTGTATTGAACATCACTTAAATCTTGAAACTTACGTAGTGGAGCTTTTATCTAAATTGTTTTCACATTCACTCTTTGTGCTGATTCAGACTTTCAAGTCAAAATTATTCTTGTGGCAAGCTACCGATGCAGAAATCTATCCAAGATGATGGATTATTGCTCAAACGATTTTCATTACATATTTTGAGGCTAGACAGGCTACTTTGTGTTGATAAAACTAGTGCATATCAGCTTCCATAGCATTTTATAAAGGAGGCAGAGATTTGCTGAGATTCTGGAAACTCAGTGGGCTCCCTGTGCATTGTCAAAGGGTGGTGTTTCCTGTGGCTCATCTCTCCTACTTTTGTTATAAAGAGAGTAAGCTGGAGTTTGAGTAAGATCAAAAGATAGCAGGGTTCACAACTACCCTCTGATGCACAGAAAACACCCCAGCTGACCCTCTGATGTGTTGCATGTGGTGGGATAGTTGTTCAACTTTATCCATCAGCAGTAACAAATGCAGCTCCCTAACTTCTTTGGTTTTTGTCATCTAGATTTCAGTCATGACTACCTGGCTCATCCTTTGATCCCAAAAATTTACTGGTGGTCTCCAAAGTCCTGAAAAGGCCATGCTTAACTCCCAGGAATAGACCCAACGGAGTAGGTGCAGTGTAGTACAACTGGACAGGGACGAGTTCTACTGGTATCAGGAATTTTGTTCACAAACACGTGGGGGTTTACTCTGTTTCAGCAGTCATCCACTACACGATTGTTGTTTAATCAAAATGGCAACAGCAGCATCAATGTGGCAGTAGCTCAGACCTCACCCATATGGAAACATTCCCCTTTCTTTGCATTTGCTTCTTGTTGTTCAAAGACTTCCACAATGCCATCTTTTATCTCACTTTCAGACTGTTCTCTTTCAGTAGAAGAGGCTTTCTGGGTACTGTTCCATAATTTAACAGTCATAAATCTAGATTAAAGTCCAGATTAGTTCTATAGCTTCTTGCTTTGATGTCTTCAAACAACCCTTTGGACATGAGGTAGTGGAGCTTACAATGATGTGTTTGAACTACATTTCATTGCGAAGATTCAAACTCTTGCCCATAGCTCATTGTCAAACATGATGTACCAAGGGAGCACCCAATTTCAGCTGAGGTCTTACATTAGATTGTATTAACACTGAATTGTTTCCTCGGGAGGCGGGGGGGGGAAATAATAAAAGAAATCTCAAGAAGGCAGTGATAGATATGTTGGATGGTCTTAGATCTTCCTGGGATGAAGGGCACTACTTTTCACTCTACAAATGGATCTGAGGAGGGGAAAAAAAATGAAATCATATACAATTAAAACCTCTCAAAGACATTCACAGAGATCAAATTCTTCCTTGTAGTCAAAAGAAATTAACATGGTAATTGTGGTAAAAAACTGATCATCCTGAAGAACGGTAGCACTGAATTAGCAGGCAAACTCAGAGTGGAATAATATGTACATAATTTCTAAAGAGAAGAAAATATAATAATAAAAAATGATGAGTGTTATGTCCTATGTCCTATGACTGTGACAAGAAGCAGGCCAAACCTAGTGGATTGAAGCTGTCTGGGGTTCTACAACAGATCCTCATTCACTTTTCTCCATTGTTAATCCTTAATGGTGGAACGGCTGACTTACTTAAAGATTTTTGAGCCTATGCTAGAGACCAAAAAAACCTTTTGAATACAAAAGATGCATAAGATGCACCTGTGCTTGGAGTGTCCCTGCTTCTTTCAGTTCTTCACAGTATCACCTTCCTCTTTTCATGGTGTCTTTCAGAATAAGCTGGAGATTAATTTTGTAATAAGACTTAGCTTGCAAACCAATTCCTTATCTTCACTTGTTCTAAAAATAAATAGAGGAAAAAAATAGCTAGGTTTAAATGGCTGGGATTTTGGTTTGCTGCAACTGAAAATGTTTCACAGAACAAGCTTGACAGAAACACCTGGTCTTCTTGTCAGTGTAGGTTTCTTATTATGCTTTTCAGTGTAGCTCATTCCAAAGGAGATAAAATAGTGATGTCTTTTTAAACTGATACTGAGGTAATTGGAAAAGAATGTAATCACTATCAGGAGGGAAGAAATATAGAGGAAGCAGAAGAAATATAGAGGAAGCCTTCTCTGTAACAGGAGGCGGGATGTAACGTCTAGGAATTAACGTTTAGGAATTAATGAAAAAAGTTTGGGAAGTATGTTGTTATGCTATCGTTTGTGTTTTTGAAGGAAGAAAAAAGGTTGTGAAAAAAAGGTTGTCAAAAAAGGAATAAAGAAACTACCCCAGGATTTTCTACCCCCTTGCCTCCATTTCCTCCATTTCCTCTGTCTGTCACCACCTGATATGCACAATGTCTCACTTGGGGTACTCACACTTAATAAATGGATAACTGCTCTCTTTTTTTTTTCCTCTTCCCCTTTTTAAAAATATATTACACCCATTTGTTCTAGAAAATGAGCTTGAATTTAAAGGCACAAAGGCAACGTATGACTCACAGGTGATATATAATTTCTGCGTATCTCAGCCTTTGGAAGTGTAGTGTCAAAAAGTAAGTGGTGAAAGCTTGTCAAACAACATACATGCAAAATAATAAAGCGATATGACTCTTGCACCTGTTGATGGCATGTGAAATAAAGGGTAGAAGAGCAGGCTTTTCCTTTTCATAAAGTTTTAGTTTAGTGATTAAATTCTTACAACTTAATCCTAGTCATATATTTAAATAAATTAACAAGCAAGATTGGTAATTCCACTAGGCATTAACATATATAATGGCAGATATGAATAATGAAATAAAAATTGACATTTTTGTATTTTCTTGAACTGAAGTAAATGCTACCAAAAAGCAACCCAGTCATCTGAAGTCACTCAAGGATACAGGAGCTATTTGACTAACACAGTTGCTGTTTGATAATCATATGACTGTATTATCCAGCTCTTACATATGCATTGTTAAATAAACCTCTGCCTAAACAGATGGGCTGTTTTCTGATCCCTCTTGAAAACCATCAAAAACTCTAATTAAGGGCAGTGGTATTAACAGAAGGAAGGTATGCTTTTTTAATTGGCAGGGTGCACATGTCTAAATAAAGAATGAATGATATTACCCAGGATAATGCGATAGAGGGCAGTGTGAAAATGGTAACTTCACCTGGATGAAGAGCCAGTGGAAGATTTTGCTTTGGAAATGGATCCTGAGGTGGTTTAATATTCATTAATGATTCAGATTTTCCTTCCTTTGTAAATGCTGCAGTAAAAACAAATAAGATAAACTTTTATTAAAGATTGTATTTCTTTTGTACCTTTTTGAAGTAAAGGTAACAAGAATGAAAACTGAAAGACCTATGGTAGTATTGAGTAGCATAATTCTTCTAATTAGTTTGGAATTGGATTAAGATGGCACTTTTCTAGAGTGTTGGTGCTAGAATGTTCCTCATTTTTATTGACTAAAACAGTACAGTTTGGAAGGATCAATTTATAGCTTCAAACATAATGGCATATCATTTGGTACCATGTTCCATGGTATTGTTTAAATGGTGTAGATGAATGAGGCAGAATTAAAGAAAGCAAGAGTTTTAGGGACTACTGTCTTTGACATGATCTGTTAAAGTACCCCTGTCTTTAAATAATATAAATTTATATTAATAAATATCAGTGATTCCACCAAAAAAATACTTCCAGAATGAAGTGGTATCATCAAAGGACAGATACCATCACAGACAACTTTTTCCTGCGGCTGCTCCTTTTGCATTGAGATTCTTTTCTCTTTGTTACATTTCACACTTAATTGAAAAAATACTTCTCAGCCAGTCGGGTATGTCAATACACATGTACATTGGCTTGCAGAAAAGAGAAAAATAGCAAACAAAACCAGTAGTGAATGGCTTTTGTTGCAAATAGCCTGCACTACAGTGAAACGACATACATACATAGAATCAGAGATGGCTTTATATTCTATGTGCCATATTGAAGAGGCAGCTGGAGTAAAACCACTGTGGGCCTGAACTAAAAAGTCTGTGATCTTTTTTATTTGTATGCTGATGATGTTCACAGTCATATTTTCTTCCTTATATTTTGGGTTGGTATCTGACACCAGCTCTTTGAAGCTTGACATATCTCTTGCTATTTGTATAAACAACTTTTGATCTTGAATACGGACAAATGTGAATTTTTATTTATTAGTTCACCCTGTTTGACAGTTTGTGATCACTTGTACTGTGGTTGATACTCAAATATGACTATAAGTCATATAATCATCTTGCCCCCATAAATAGCAAATGGCCCAAGAACCCTTTGAGACCTCCTGCACAACAGTGGGGCGCATGCCAGGACCTCTCCTTGAGTAGGGATGCCTCTCAAGGTTACTTCCTGAGATTCAGGGAAGTGAAAAACAGTGGCAAAGTTGGGAAGAGCATTTGAATCTCAACTATCAGTCTTGTACTATTGGCACAAGATCATCTTTCTCCTCTGTAATTAGCATTAATACAATTCATGCTATAATTTGACTGATTATAGCACCAGTCAATTAGTCTTAAGAGACACTGCATTATCCACCTTCAGAATAATTTTGTTCAGAAAGACAGTGTCCTGGGAATTTGCGTGTCAAAGTAGTGAAGTAAACTAGTGAGAAGCCAGTGATTAGTTAAAGTACTTGACCTTCTCATATGAATTCTTTTGCCTTGCTTTTATACTGTCTATATAAAAAGCCAGGTTAGCAGCTGGTAAATCAATGCAGTAACAAACAATTTGGTAAAGTTCCATCCATTTATCGCGGCTGGAAACTTCTTTTTTACTGTTGTGTTTTTGTTGTTTTAATAATACATTTCAAACATGAGTAAAATGCAAAAACCATCTCAGATATCCGAATTTGTGAAAATAAAGAAACATGAGGCCATTTAAGTTTGCCTACCAGTTTAAAGTCATAAATGCTTTGACTGACAAGTTGAACAAAATTGTTTTCCCTGATAAGGCATGTAAAGAGTTTTTAGCAAAGAAAAGGCTCCCCCTGTTTGTTGCCAGCTGACGCTGCCTTCGTTATTAGGTAACAAAAATTGGATTTATTCAACAATGGGAGTTTCCTTATCCCATTGAAGAGCAGATGAAAAGCCTTAAATCAGAGCTCCTCAGGGCTGAGAACAGTATTTGTTTTTCCTACATGCAAGTTCTCGGTTTTGCCACTGAAACTTTTTTCCCCCCCTTTTTTTCCCCCATGTGACTCTACATGTACTGGTACTGTATGTGTCTCTCATGCACACTGGAATCACCACAGTTTATCTCACCAATCGAGACAAATTCCTACACATTTGACCATAATTGACTGCAGTGTTCTCTCTTCTGTACACTTGCAAATGAAATGAATGCACTGTTCCAAAATCAAATTACAGGAATTCAAATTCTCAGCATGATGTTCTGCATCACTCAAGACTCAAGTTCAAAGTGTGATTATCTAGTTATTTCAGAGGGAAACACATGTTATGTAGCTCCACTATTTAGGTGAAATCAAATTACTTCATAGCTTTTATATAATTGTCTAAGCCTTATGCAACTGGCAACTTTTCAAATTGTGATGAAGTGGAGGAAAAACAGATAATAAAGAATCTCTCTTAAGTAAAAATATCAAAGATAAAAGCATTATTAAATTTATCCAGTCCTGGTTTCCTGCTTCTCCCACATGCTCTAAGTTTCTGTTGAGTTCATTAATTGTCTAATAAGCACAGACAAACATTTATTTGTTATTATGTTATTGGGGTTAACCTCAGGATACCTAAAACTTAACAAAAGATCCTGAAAAGTCCAATGATTTTTATCCCTCATTCACAGCTTCACAGCTCTCTTATTGATGCTACTGGCCAATCAAAGAGACACAGAAGAAATCTAGGTACACATAAACCATAAAAGACAGCTGAGTAGACAACTACTTCCTTTTGATACTTTGGTGATTTGGGTGAAAGAAGGATAAAATTACAAAAAAGAGGAGATGAATGAAGGTTTGGAAGAATAAGGCTTCAAAATCCCAAAGTTAGGACAAGTACAAACCCAAGTCCTTCCAGAAGAAAATTATTTCATTTACATCTCCACCTATCGTGGCATTTAACTTATCTACAAATCTGTGCTTATATAAAACTTCTCAAAAAAAAAATAAAAATACCCAAGCTCCACTTCAGCTTTAGTGTAGACAGCTCTACTATCTAAGGAATGCATTCAGAGAAGAGCAGGCTGGCAGTGCCACTGATGTGCTGGAGCTGCAACTGGGGTATCACACTGTTATTTTAATTACTAATTGTTTCTAGGAGAAATGAAGGCTCTAGGCCCTGTGATGTTATAAAATTCACAACTGTGGTTCTGGTACCTTTACATTTAGTTTAACAACTAAACACATACAGAATGCAATGCTCTTAAAAAGCAGGATGAGGACAGGGGAAAGTGGTAGTGATGGGTTCATTTGAGAAACATAGTTTTGTGGGCATGGTAGTGGGTTCTCTTGACTAAATCACCTATAAGTTTTAAGATTCCTATGTTGTTGTTAGCTAAATTAAAGCAAAACAGTATATAAATAACCACTTATCCCTGGCTTCTGCACTTGCTGTTTAAGTGCTAGGTGTCACAGTAAAAGTAGTTCTTGGAGAGAGAAATCATCTGACAAAGAACCATTGTATTTTTGTTGTTTAATTTTAATAACTTCTGGTTTTATCTGTGGACCTGTGGTCAGGAAACTTTGATCTGATAAAATACTTTGGGCTCTCTCTCTAAGGAAATAGTCACCACAGTCATGTGCTAAAGCGTTAAGAGAGGGAATGATTCCTACCCCTAAAACCTACAGCATATTCCAAGTAGCTGTGATCTTATTTGCTGTTTATGTAACCCTCCACATTCTGTAACATTTGGGTATTTCAAGCTGTTAGACGTTTTTGCAGGTGGGCTTGGAAGAGCACTAATTGGAGTCCAGTATTAGCTGGAAGAGATAGAAGGAACAATTGTCTAGATTACTAATTCTGATGTTAATGGCCCAGATGTTAGTGGTAGCTGCCAGCTGGGAACACAATGGCCAAAAGCTTTGCATATGTAGTTTAATGCTGATGAGTAAATCATTTGACCACAGCCAGCATTCTTGGCCTGTGTGATTTTTGTGCCTTGTAACCTCATTACTTCAGACCCGTGTCTTACTGGAGAAATTATGTGAACTGATAAGAAAAACTGGATACATTTTAGCTTTTCTACAGTTCTGTGATTTTTACAAATCACCATTTTGCAGTATGTCACTCAGGATCTTTGATTAAAAAAAACAACACTGAATGTAGAAGCCAGCACAAGAAACCTATTTTCTTCTACGCAAAAGAAAGGTTTCCCAAGTTTGTAGCAGCATGCAGATACTAAGTTAAACTGAAAATTATACTCAGACTTAAAATTTAGATTCTACTTTTTCTTTGTCCAATGCAGTACATTGTAACTCATCAGGTGAAGCATGATATGGATTCTAATTTATGATTGCTTAAAAGCCCCAAAACAAAACAAAACAAATGAATAAACTTTGTTTTAAACTTAGGTAGCAAACAAACAAGCAAACAAAAAAAGGTAACTCAAAAAATATTGTATGATAATGCTGTAATTCTCTGTAGCTAGAAGAGTAATCAATGAAAATTCTGCACGGGACCATATAATTGTACATATTCTTTCTTGAGAAGTTCTTGTGGTTTAACCCTGTGTGAGCTCAGTTCCATTTATCTTGGTACTAGGACTGCAGTGCATAACTACACATAAGAGAAATGATGTGTGAAGTCAAAGTTGTCAAAACTAAGAGTTTTGATTCCAGTTTAGCTGGAATCAGCAAACTTGAAGCCTGTGAAACCCCTTCTGCTCACTCCAGAAGAATATTTAGTATGTTGTAATGAGCTATAACATGCTGAGTGGGCAGGAAAATCTGAATATATGAGTAATATGCTGAACAGATGTTGAAAGAGAGGGTTGCCCTGAAACCAACATGTTTCTGGGGGGAATCGCAATCATATTTAAACAGTTGGTCTCAGCTCATAAAAGGGAGAAATAAGTGACTAAATGCTGTGTTGCAACTCTTCAACTTCTTGGCACCCTGCAGGACCCAAAGTTAGACTTTGAGGTCCCTCCATGTCTAGGAAGTAAGCCACTTTATACTGTAAATATCATACACTAGGAAGATGGAAGGAATCCTCATAAACTACCTCATAAGAAATGGTGAGGAACGATTAATCTTGAGCTGCACTCCACAAAATCATTACCAGGTGAAAAGATAGCTGAAATCCCATCTCTGATTGTGAATCATAGCTGTAGATGCTCTCTGTGTGTCACTCTTTCTTTAAAAAACCAAATATCTAAAAGAGATATTTCTGCTTTTCTTTCTCCTTTTAATCAAGCGCTCACAGAGTACTCCTGGGATGGATGTGACTTTGACTCAGGCTTTTTCCCAATCCGTTTGAGCTTACGAAGTTTTGACAGGAGCCATCATATTACAGTAGGCAACAAGTTGGCATTTTTTGGAGCTAATCTGTGGTCTGCTCAATCATTGCAAGCCAAAGACCAAGTCATCTCAACACCCAGAAAACTATTCTAACTATTCAGCTGTCCAATCACACTCTGCTCCCGCATGGCTTTTGTTCAAATGTAGATGATGCCATTTCCTTTCCATACCTTACTTCCTGGCAACATCATCCTACTGAGTTCCTTAATGGTCAAAAGATTGCCAACATTGCCAGTAGTAAAGAATTCCATAGGCTATGTAACCATACATTAGGCCTATCTTCTGGAAAGCCTGAAGGAGGTAACTGTTTTCTGCCCATACTTTCTCTGCTCACATCTTCTGGGGACATTGACTCTGAAAAGACTAGAAAAGAAGGTGAACATACTGCAAAACAGAATTTCACCCAGAACTGTTGAGAGCCATTGCTAGTGGATATAACCTTGTTTATCATGAGTTTCGCCCCTCACTGGTTTTGGTCTAGTGTCAATTTTGTATCTGTCTTAGCAAAGCTGAGACATGTATTTCATTCAGAAATGAAATGATATAAAGCACTCCCTATATCAACTTAAGCTGAAGCTGACCTACCAAATAAGTGATCCCGTGAGATAAAATGGAAGACAGAATGAGAACTCACATCCCACTAAGAAAGAGAATGGTGATTTGACATTCCACTTATGGACAAAATCACTTATTTTGCCACCTATATTGTGAACTGCACTTAGAGGTCAGAAGGGTTTTACAGTCAGAGCACTAAGCTCTGACTGTAAAAGGATAAGAGATTCTAACCTTACCTTTTTAGTCCATTCTTTTGTCATGTTATGTCACAACCTTAACATTGCATCAGCTTATTTTAAAAATAAATAAGAGTTAGTCTGGAATGAGGAGTGACTGCCTGGCCTATTAGTTTGCCTTAGTCACAGTCCTGTCAGATCCTTTCAGCACTACTGGCTCCATGAAGAAGAGGCACGTATGGCAAAACACAGCCCTTTTTTTTGTTCCTTTTCCACGCATACCTGATTTCCCATCAAATATTCTTCCTCTCTCCATAATCTGTCTCTATATTTCATTGGAAAAGAAAACCTTTGAGGTTGAACGTTTTCAGATTTAAATTAATAGGAAAGAGTTCTTTCAAATTCAAATCCACATGCATTTATGCAGTAGTTTTATTTGTCTTTGGTTCCTGTTATTACTTTTTTTTTTTTCTGCTGCTGAGTATTATACCTGAAATAAAGAGATAAAAAGGAACTCTTAGGAAACTTGCTCTTTCCTCTCCTAGGGAGTGACTTCTCACACATACAAGTTTGTTCATTTTAGCTAGTAAAGAATTAGGTAAAAATACTTTTCCGAATCACATTTTTTAAAGTGAAAAACTGAAAGTCAATTAATTATACAAAACAAAAATCTCTGTATCAGTTTGAACTGTGCTGCTTTTACAAGGTTTGGGAAAGTGTTGGGAATTCATTTTGTCTTTTGTGTTGCATATTCCCTTATGTGTCTTAACTTACACCATTAAACAAATTGCTTCAGTCTGTAATGTTTCAACTGTAGACTTAGCTTCAATTCCTTATGCATGTGGAAAACTTGTTGCCCTGGAATTGAAACTTCATCCTGAAGACATAGATTTGCATATCTGACAGTTGGAACTTGAGAATCTTGTGAAAAAGATAAGTTACAGACAACTGGACTTCTATTTCTCAACAACTCTTGCTGAGCCTAAGTTCAGATGTTTTTTGTTTATACATACACAGCTATGTATATATACACAGATACATATATGTACATGTATGTATAGACACAATGTTTCCAGACATACACACTCATAGAGATGTTACACACTAGTTTATTTTAGAATTGCAGAAAATTGTCAATGTGTGCATAAATGGGCAATTTACCCATAGATGTGAAACACCGAACAATTTCCTTTGCTTATTGACATATCATTTATTTTGCTTATAGACTCTTCATGACAATAAGCATTCCTTTGGTTTCTTAATAACCATTTCACATAATCATAGAATGGATTAGGTTGGAAGGGACCTTAAAGATCATTGACCATGGGCAGGGACACCTCCCACCAGACCAGGTTGCTCAAAGCCCCATCCAGCTGGTCTTGAACCCCTCCAGAGGTGGGGCAGCCACAGCTTCTATGGGCAACCTGTTCCAGTGTCTCACCAGATTCACAGGAAAGAATTTATTCCTAATATCTAATCTGAATCTCCCCTCTTTCTGTTTAAAACCATTTACTCTTGTCTTTTGGCTCCACTCCCTGATAGAGTCCCTCCTCATCTCTCCTGTAGGTCCCCTTCAGGTAATGGAACAGCTATAAGGTCTCCCAGCCCTCTACTCCAACAGGTTCATGTCCTTCTTGTGCTGAGGACTCCAGAGCTGGATGCAGTAAGCATATTTGATTTAAATTGTGATTCACACAAACAAAACTATATTAAAAACATTTATGAATTTTCAGGTAAATCCAAAGAAAATGAAGTAGCAGAAAATTCTGAAAAATTTACTACAGATGATAAGGCAACTGCGTGGATGGGACAGTCAAGACTAGGATTTTCTTAAAGCCTAATTTTGACTTAGCTCTTGCCCTGTGGTGAACAAGGAAGGAGGGACATAAGACAGGGATCTGAGAGCAATAAAGTTATCAGGTTAGAAAGAAATGTTTACAAAGAAAGTAAGAAGTGATATTCCAGCTACCTGTGTGTAATGTATCTTAGTTATTTTGGGGAAAACATCAAAAGTATGAGTGTCAGTTACATCATGTAATAACTAACCACAAAAATAGCCGCAGATACTTCTTTTGGAGAGCATTCTTAAGAGACTCCCTCTCCATCTGGCTGAAAATATCTGGGGAAAAATATAATCTCTCACTCTCCTTAAGAGTCAGACAATAGCAACATTTAGTAGGAACTCTGGGAGGAAAAATGACCTTGGGGCATTTAATTGCATGATGTTCCTAATAAATAATTGAGACTTAACATTTAACAAAGAAATTTGCTTTTTTTAATCCTCCAATATGTTTTATTTGTACACATTTCCCTAGCCCCTTTTCAAATAAATTTCAGTTAATTCTTGCACATTTACATCATTAGTGTAATTACACCTAATCGCCTGTTTTAGTATAAATACTTCTCCTTGCATAATTAGGATGTAATTATGACTCCAGTATATGATGTATAATCACATCATTACAATTTGTGATGATGTCACAAAAAATTATTTTTTGAGAAAGAAACTCAAAAATTATTACACTTTAGTTATGTATTTTAAGTGACACTGCAGTAATGGCTGTCCTGAGTCCTCTTAAATAACCAAGTTGTCAGCATAATTTTAATGCAGGATACTATGCAGATGATTTATGCCTTCCCCAAAGGTGAGTTGGTAAAGCATAATTAAAGTTTCCAGATAAATGTATACAGCAAAAATCAACGCAATTTTGACTACAAGTAATGATGGAAAATCAGATGATATGCACAGAAGCACCTAATTACAAGTTTCAAAACGTAGTATATTAGTACATTCCAGTGACTTTGCTTTTAATCACATATTATAGATCTAGATCAAGCCTTGAACAAATAACAGAGAAAAAATGTTAAATAATAATAGTATGTTAAATGATAAATAATAATAGTTAAGTGACTTAAAGCTACACAGTTCTTTAGCCCTTTGCAAAACAGAGCTGAATATAACCTTAAGTGTTATAGTTTTTTATGATATATTATAGAATAAAAGAACCTCTGAATATAAATGAGTTGTCAAGTAACAAATATATACCACAGGTCAGCCTCACTCCATGGAGGGAAGTCCATTTCTCTAGCCCAGCAGTCTTGCCAGGCAATTAATAGAGGATATATACAGGAGTCTATCAATGACAGCGTTTTGAGATCTGTCCCATCAGACAGAGTAGCTCACAATATATTTATTTTTAAAAGATGTTGTTTCACAGCAGTGAGTGTAGTTGCTACAGTTTAAAAATATTGACACAGGAATAGGACTTGCCACCACTTCTAGAGCTTATTTCAGGCCCTAATTCTGAGGTAAAATGAAACGATGGCTGTAAAACCAGACCGTCACTGCAAATGTTCATGTAGGTTGGGATGCAGAATTTCTTCTCATCAACTTGTTTAAGTTGGATTCCCAGTATTCTTTGTGTTCCTGAAAACCTCTCACCTTAACTTTTAATAGCATTAAGTCCAGCTGGTAACTAGTTACCAGGGCTGTTCCTCAGGAGTCGATACTGAGGCCATTACTGTTTAACATTTATATTAACAAACTGGGTGATAGTATGGAATTCACCCTTGGCAAATGTGCAGCTGATAAGAGACTGGAGGGAGGCTGACACCCAGAAGGGTAGGACTGGCCTTTGGGAAGACTTCAATGGGCTGGAGAGTTGAGGGAATAGAAACCTCATGAAGTTCAACAAAGGCAAACACAAAGTTCTGTGACTGTCCTAAATGCAAAGTTCAGATAACTAGCTGCAATTTATGATTCTTGCTTTTTCATTAGTTGGACTAGATAATACATAGCAGCTCCTGTCTCACATCATATGTACATCTAGGGTGCTGTTTCATGACCTCAAGGAAAGTTCAGAAAAGTATTTTTATTCCTTCATTATACTTTCTAAATTGTTAAAGGTTGTATATACTTCAGATGCAGTCCTAAGGGTGAAATGAGAGTTGATAAAACCAGCAGACACTGCTGAGCAAGTATTTATTGTCTGTCAAAATTAGGTCTTTCAGTTTGGGGAAATACAGAGACATCTGCCCTCCTACATCAAACCTCTGCTTTGAGAATGTTGATCTATTTTTATTCCAATATGACTCATTCTAGGTAAAGAGCTGAACAACAGAGTGGAATACTATTAATTATAGGTGGAACTGATAGCAACACATAATTAAAATTGACTGACACTTCCCATTACAAAATCTTGTATTAGGTTACTTATATCTTTGTCAAGTTTTGATCATATATGTTGAAATTTGTTGTTGCAGGTGTTTGCCTCAGGCTTATTTTTGGCCACTTTATATCTAGAGCTCAATTGTTTCTAAATATGGGACTAGGGAGATTATGTCAGAATAAGTCTGCCAGGCCGATAGTTAGGTAACTCTACCACCTTTTTTGTGAAACATACTTGATAGAACAGTAAAGGATGGACCATCCACTTATCTTAGAAAAATTTGTCTAAATCTGGATAACTTCTCAGTCCTTAAAAATTTCAATCTGCATATTGTATAGATGGCTATACTTAGGAATCAAAACTCTCCACAAGCTCTTTCTGGACTGAATTTGCAACATCTTTTTTCAATATCTATGAGCTAGTACCCCAAGCACTCTGCATTTTACAGGTTCTTATCTGTGCCCAGCCAAAGGAATTTTTAGGTGTGTTCAACTGGTCTTAGACAACTTAGAGTTTTATGTCAAGATCAGACTCAAAGTTTCAGCTCTTGAAATCAATACAATCAAAATATATGAGGTTCTACAAGCTTCATTCAACAACTTCAGAAAGATGCTTTGGTTTTGATCCCAGGTGTAACCATCTTATCTTAATTTATTTTAATCATGTTTTGAAACAAAACATTTCTGGAGATTTGAAATGCAGAGAGAAGTCTGCAATACCAGAATAGACATGTCCTAGTCCGTAAAATTCTGAAAACACCTGGCATTTTTGGCATATTAAAGCTCTGAGTTTCATTGTAGATGAAGCACGGCACCAAACTTGAAAAACGATCTGATTTCCAGGGACTGATTTCTACAGACTTCCAAACAGCTGGATCCATTGTAAGGTCTATGAACTCTGGTGGATTTTGTGTTTCATACAGTGAGTCACAAAGTTGCCTCTCTTTTCAGCTGGTGGTTTTCTAGAGCTAAAGTACCCCAAAGTACTTTTTCCTGTGCCCTCTCAGTCTACTTGTGTGGTATCTTGATGCATTCTCACAGCTTGTAGCTTTTCATTTCTTGTTTCAAATGACACCTCAAGTTTTACCATTTGAGACAGAGGAGGGAAAAACTTGACCTTTGGCTCTAATGCACAGAGTACAGCTGGAATAGTATTCAAAAGAACTTCCTCTACACTTTGGGGTCTACATGTTTCTTTTGATTTATTGAACTGTTGTGACAATGTAATGAATTTCAGTCCAAGAAATGTCACAGCCATCAGCAAGGGCAACTGAGACTTCTACTATGTTGTTGGGTCTCACATTATTGTTTGAGCTTCTCAGGCAGAAAACAATTAATATTATGAAACTGTTGCTTCCATAGACATTGTTATTTATAGTGAAAGTTGTAATTATTTGTTTAAAGAAGAGGAAAAAGAAACTGACATTTAAGAAGCCAACTGTGTTGGTTGTAAAAAGCATCTGATAGTAGTTTAAATTTTTCCCTTTGATGCCATCTAGCTAATCATTATGGGCACCGTCACTTTATTAAGAACTTCTTTCAGCTCTTCATGTAGTCCTTTTAGCCTTCCTAATTGACCTGCACCTATGGAATACTTCTTCTTTATTATAAATATTTTAAAAATATTGAATAAAACATGTTTTTAAACCCTGCTCTTCAGTCTTCTGAAAGACGTGCAAACGCCTTTTTTCCTGAAAGTGGAGTCTGAAGGATGGTGCAGGTGCAATAGCAGCTGCATAACAAGAAATCTTGAATAAACTTCAGTCAAAGGGTAAGAGGCTTAATAGAGCAATGGTGTTCTAATTCTGCCAGACTCTGAAGGAATGGAGACTGATAATGTCTCTAGTTTTATCAGGGAGCTTTTTACATTTATGATGTAAAAAATTTACTTCTGAGGTCCTTTAAAGTCCTATGCTCCTATAAAACAAAATTAAATGACTACTTTAAAATAGCTCTCAAAATGAGATTTCAAACAATTTTGGATTGGTAAAAAAATTTTGTGTCTTTAAACTGGAAAATTATGCTCTGATTTTTAGAAACATTCATATGTTTTATTAGTATTTGTGTTTATTTTTTCTTTAAACAAAATGCTTTCAATCCTAAATTTAGAATTTGAAAACATTAAGTTTAACATGCTGTAGCAAAATATCTTATTTCTAAATAACCAGTTGTCATGGTTTGGCTGCAGATGGGAACAAAGGACCACGTGGCAGCCGCTCACACAAACCAGATTCCCCCACCAGCGGCGTGGCCGGGAGGGGAAAACTGAAATTGAAACTCATGGGTTGAGACAAAGACAACTTAACAAAACAGCACAGGCCACAGGAAATAACAACGATAACACGAACAGAGTATACAACCGCGATCACGATACCACTACTTACCAAAACACCCAGAGCACACCCAACAGCACTACTCTCCCTGCTCCTACTGCCCCAGGGGCAGGACTTCCTCCTT
>BJBW01002039.1:230705-346299 GCA_004320125.1 Scolopax mira
AACAATTAACCCTTTCCCCACCAGACCCAGCACACCAGTGTCTTCTGCCTGCAGAGGCTTTCATCACCTTTGGTGCCACTCAGCCCTGAATTGGGTTGCTCAGTATGAAGAAATTAGCTCTTTTCACTGAACGAAGATCTAATTGGGATCATATAAAGCTGATGCAGTGACAGGAAGGAAGCCTTTAATGGCTTCTTTTCTTGCTTTTCTCTTGTGTGTGGTTGTGCAAGCTCATATCTGAAGTAAGGCTTTTTTTTTCTGGGGAGATTTTTCCTTTGTCTTAAGTATTCAGTATGAGTTTTGTGCGTTCTGTCTTTCATGAGTGCAGCTATCAAAACTGCTTGTTGCTTTGCTTACTCAGGAAATTAATTATTAGAGACCGACAGATATGAATGCTTGACCTAAATAGTTTGTTATAGTCTCACTTTAAAGGAGAGTCCTTCTTTTTAACCCTGACACGAGTACGGATGGAAGAAATGGAATTCTACGTTTCTATCTCCATCATCCAGTCCGAACAAATAAAGCTATAGAGAGACCCTTAAAGTTTAATGTTGCTGGATTCCTAATGTTAAACTATGACCTTTGATAGGCGGGTTACAGATCTTTTACTTCTATTTAATCTTTGCTAAATATAAGACTCACAGATGATTTGATACTTCTTCATATACTGCAATCAAAAGGGATCAGCTGCTCCCTTGCTTCCCCTTCTCAGTTTTGATAAAGGCTCTCCTATTCTATTGTTTATGTAGCAAGTAATTCCAAAGATTCTTCTTTTCCTTTTGTTATACCTAGTGCTGCCTCTCAAGGAATTAACAATGCATTTGGTCTGCTTAGCCTGCTTGTCCTTTTTCATTTGATTTGCATTTTGAGTAAAATCTTTATGAGACCTTACTTGGATATTTCCCTGTGGATTACTTTTAATGTAAGAGATCCTCAATTCCAAATTCATTAGCTATTAATTCACTGACCATAATGAATTCATTTGGTAGAAATCTGACTGTCATTTTGACTTACATAACAGAGTCACTATAACTCATCTTGCTTAAACATTCATTAATTTGCAGATGGAGTATGTTGCTGGATTTTACACAAAGTGAATCTGTAATTTTTTTTTGATCTTCAGTTAGCTGCACAGGTATGTTATCTTTCAAACTAATTTTGAAAACACTAGTTATTAGCCTTTAATCTGATATTTTTAGAATGCTATGGGCTATCAATGTATTTTTATTCTTTCTCATCAGAAGCACAAAGGGTTAACAACATACTCCAGTCAAACCATAGAATCATCATAGAATGGTTCAGGTTGGAAGGGACTCTAAAAATCATCAAGTTCCAATCCCCTGCCATGAGCAGGGACACCTCACACTATACCAGGTTGCCCAAAGCTACCTGAAAGCTGATGCAGCCTGAATTCCTGCCTCTGAGATTCAGTTTTACTCTAGTAATTCTGTTAAACCTCTGAAAGAGTAGCTAATAAGCTTTTGGGAAGTGTTTAATAGGTTAGCATTTTGAGTGAAAGAATTATTATAAAAAGGAAGAAAATCTCACCACCTAAATAAATTAAATAAAGACAGTTAAAACTCAGGAGTATGATAGAACATTCATTTTTTACATCAGTGAACTATTTAGATTTGGCAGCATGCCTTCTAGTCAAGTTCTCTGTTTCCAGAGTTTCATTGGTGGCAGACATGATAACACTTCTGAATGACACATTATTGCAGTACTCTGCTGTCAAAAGTGTTACAGTGTTATATTTTTCATATAACTTCTCCTCAGAGTCCAGGATTTGTGCTGCAAGTGCCATACTCTTTAGTGCTCTTTAATACTTTATATGAATTACAGGTTGTCTTTGTAATCAAGTTTCTCCTTGCCAGTCATTTCTGACAGAGAAAATACTACAGGCTGATTAAACATACGTTTCCCTGAACACCAGGGTTCTTTCTAGGTCAGTTCAAACATGGAAGGAGCTTTTTTGGTTACCTTGTTGAAAAGTGCTATCTGAACATTCCCAAGGCTCAAGGGATAAAAGGTCTTGTACAAAAACTCCTTTCTAACTCCTCAGAAAGAACCTCTCATCATAGTATATAAAACAGTCCCTGTTTTTCACACAGGGCTGAAGTTGCCACAGATACCTGGAAGCACTTCTGTAATTAATAGCAACTCTGGCTTCATGAGAAATACTCCTTGTGAGAGAAAACAATGGCAACTACTCAACGAGGCAACAATTACTTAACCAAAAGATCAAGCAAATAACTTTCCTCTGGCAGAGTTATTAATTTATCAGGAGATTTACACGAGCAGATGGGAATGGGAAAAGTGTGCCATAATATGGCACTGTAAAATGAAAACTCTCGCTCTTCAGTGGTAATGAGCCTTTTGTGGCACATTACTAAAAAGTAATCTATGCTTGAATGAAAGAAGCACATCAGAGAGAAAGAAACAGTATTCAGTGAGGTATGAGAAGGAATGAATTTTGAGAAATAAAGTAGGATAACCTGTGAGAATTACCTTTTTGTTAGAGAAACACAGTTCCTCTGCTGAGTGAAGTTTATTTCAAGTAAAGAGCATAACAATGGCTGTTTAAACTGGGATTTGACAGCATATCCCATACACACATATATATGTCCAAAAATGTTGGAATCCTGTACATAAAAATTATTCTTCCCTCCCCACAGACCCCAAAACAGCAGTTACAGAGATAACAGTGATGGCATCTTTCAATCCTCTCTGTCCCCCATATTAGGAAAATTATTATGACATCTAATATCAATAAAGATAGATAGAAAACGTGTTGCACAAGGTGGTAGGTCCTTTGTACAGCTAGGAATTAAGACCATCTCTCTCTTGACCACAGAAAGATCCTTATTTATTAAAACCATGGAAGTTACATGGTTGAACTACCAAAGGAGACCAGAGAGAGTAATTTTCTTCTGCAAAGAACCTTCATGCTCCTTACCATGGTCATTACATTCAAAGTAGAATGGGTCACTGGAGTCTAATCTTTTTCAAGAAAGGTGTGCAGCAGAATTCCACTGATTCATTGAGTCATATCTAGACAACTGAGACAAAGGTAGGATTAAAGGAAGGATAAAATGAGGCTTTATTTATATATAAATGTCTTTATCAGTAGCAAAAGTTTGTATATTCGGTGTAAGAGAATAAGAGCCCATTTAATTATACACCGGAGGGGGGAGCAGAGTCCCTTGGAACTACACATGATAAAAAAAAGAGGACAGCTGGTCAGTGAAGGTCTTGAAGTATTTCCCAGCTTCCCCAAAACTCAATCTACCAATCTCTTCTATAACATTTACCACTTCAGTGCTGGTATTTGGTGTTTCAGATTCATGAACCTGTTCCCTTATTTTTGTCCTTTGAGATAAAGACCTATGCACATCCAATCATTTTGCAAATATCTACAGTATCCTTTAGACCAGGATCTGACTTTGCTTAGCTATTTATTATTATGAATATTTATACCTTCATTAACATCAAGGGTATCCATGGAAGTTTACAGACAAATGAGAAATATTCTGCTAGAAGAAGTTGCTGCTGACTAGGGATTACATTTTTTCATAATATAATAAAAACCATACTGAGGTTATTGAAAAAAAGCAAAAGCTGAGTAATAATCTGTCAGAAAATGTGTCAGTGACAAAGTACATCAAAACATTCTTAATTTTGAAGAAGAATCTTTTCAAAATAATGTACTTACTATCACTTATTAAAGAATTCAAAAGGATTTCTTCCTTGTATTATATTTCATGTTTGTAAACTCAATAATCCTTTTCCTTAGCTCATTTCTAATTTTCTAAGCCTTAATTTTGAAAACACTCACTGTCTCTGTCAATATCCCTGAATGCCTTCCCTCTCATCTGTGTGTTCTTTCCTGTTTCAGGGAAGTTATTTTTTCTCTTCTTTATTTCATCTGTCCATCTATACACAATATCCCATGTTAATACCTGGAAAAGATCAGAAGCAAATATGATGTTTCATAAC
Organism: Scolopax mira; assembly: GCA_004320125.1. Taxonomy (NCBI): domain Eukaryota; kingdom Metazoa; phylum Chordata; class Aves; order Charadriiformes; family Scolopacidae; genus Scolopax; species Scolopax mira. The sequence continues at coordinate 234,702 of BJBW01002039.1, forward strand.
ATTTTTCTTAAGCCTTTGGGTTTTTAACAAAGTACTTCATATAACCAGCCTTATCACCTTTTACTTCTTAAAAATTGTTATATCTATTCCAAATACATGATTCAAGCAAAGAATCAAACTACTGTGCAGGAAAAGTATATGTTGTATAATTGCATCTTATTTAAACTCCTTTGCAGTCTATTTGTTAAATTTTTGCTGGGTACTAACGGAAGCCTTCTTGCCTTCTTGCATTTAAATAGATTGCCAAGTTTAAAAAAGTTTTCAGTTCAAAACCAAAAATTTAAATTGAAAAATTGAAATATTAGAAATGTTAAAATCAGACATTTTCCCTTCTCTACCTTGCTTCCCCCTCATTAGGCAAATTCTATCAGAATTCTAGCTATGATTCATTACATTATCTAAAAAGAAGTTAATCAGTTTCTTCCCTCAAGCCTTTATCTCTATATTTGAATTTCTGAGAGGAAGAATTATTACCCAGTACAGAACACAAAAACCACTACAGAATGCTTATATATTATGAAATCTTGAGATTGTTTAAGTTTGTGGCACAAATTCTTCTTTTTAAATCCAAAAATCTGAAAGTGTAGCCAAAAAAATCTTCTATTCACTTCTATGTTAACAAAGCCATAAGTGCATATCAAATGCTTTTTAAAGAAAAGTCTCTAGAGAAGAGCATCTTAAAACAAAGGGAATATATAGTTAAGTTAATGTTATAAACATACTTTTAATGCATACTGCTTTGTATTTCATCTTACAAGTTGTTTTTCTTATTTTACAGGATATCTTCTGTCTTCTGTACAGAGGCAGTTTGAATGAATGAGCCATTTTCTCAACTCTTTCAGAAATTCTGGATTAATATGTTTTTAAAGATTTCAATTTGAAAATGGAGAGAGGGTGAACTGTCAGTGAGTAGAAAAATAAGGATGGTGATTCCTGTGATCCTCTTTACTAACATGAGCCACACATGAATTATTTATGTTGACAAAAATAATATTATTTTTTCTTAAAGGCTATTCTTAAATGTGGTTTTGTAGTTCTTTCAGCAGTTTGTCAGTTTCATGCATTAGCAATACAAGATGTCATCCCTGGTTCCATCAGCACATTACAAAATGGCATCATGTAAATGCGATCAGCTCAGGAAATTATGAAGGATGCAGTTCACTAAAGCTCTTGACTGAGGCTTTAGGTAGAAATGGTCTTTTTGAAGGTGCAGAAAGATAATACACCCTGCACAGCAACCACAAACAGAGAGCAGCAGCAAATCAGTACTCCAACCATGTGCATTTTCCTGTGTATTTTTATATATTTCATTTCATTTGTGGACAAGAAGAAAAACATCCACGTATTGCAAACGTCCCTTTTTTTTCTTCACACTTCATAAGAAGTAACAATATGATTTCATTTTTCACCTGTGCTGAAATGAAACCAAATACTTGTAGAGATAACCTGTGGAACTACTTTTGATTTTTCCTACTCTAGAGGCTGCATTATTCTCTTGATAAGCCTTGCAGGAAAAAAAAAAAAAAAAAAGATAAATAAGGCTGGGAGCAGGATGAAATTTTGGGTACGTCAGACATAAAGTGTGTGGTGTACATATTGTGGGGTGTAGAGAAAAGCACAGCCTAATAGAAGATATAAGATGGGACCTGGAGAGAGCATTTCGTCTGGTAACTTGCCTCAGGGTAGGATCAACTATATTTAAATTATTCCCAATAATTATTTGGGTAATGATAGAGATTCTGAAATCTCCCTAGGCAACCTATTTTACTGCTTATCTGTCCTTCCCATTAGGATTTTTTTTTTAATGTATAACTTAAATCTCCCTTGATAACATTTAAGCCCATTAAGACTTGTTCTATGTGTGGTAGACAACTTCTTTGCAAAAATCTTTCACTTATTTGAAGACTACTGTCTCCCACCAGTATTGTCCTCTCTAGACTCAACTCTAAGTCCTTAACATTTTCCTTTCATGTGATGCTTTCTGAGATTCCAAATATTGCTGTTCCTCCACTAATTCTTTTGTTTCTCTTTAATTGATTATAAGACTGAATTCAGAAGACCACGGATACAGCTTGGACTTGAGAACTACTGAGATCCACAGTACTCACCACACTGTTTGTCTTCAGATCAGTTCTATATTTGCAGTAATGTGATATGTTTTTCATAAAAGATACTTTATACTGAAAAATATCTATATATCTTGCTTTCCATCTATGGGCTTTAGAACCTGGTCTTCTATACCTAAACCTGAAAACTGTGCTTTGAAAGAGTTACAAATACCTTCATGTAACACAATGTAATGTCTGCCTTTTCGCCACACAGAGAGATAGTTTGACTCGTGCTCAGCCTGCGTTTGCCTCTCGACATTCAGTAGATCAGAGTTCCTGTGCACCAATATAGTATATTTCCATTAGGTCTGTCAGAGATATATGAACAAGACAGATTATGAAATTAGAATTTTAAATTATCTTCTTTCGGGTTAAAGAATAACTTACATTTAAACACATATATATATGCCCAGATATTTCAAAGGCCGTCAGTACTTATAAGGAGGCAGGTTTTGTAACTCCAAATGTGAGCAACTCCAGAAAAACCCATTATTTCAAATTCTAGGCCTGGGACCATTATAGTTTAAGGCATTGTTAGTTATACAACGACACACCATCAATGTAATGGTGCTGAAAGTTGCTGCTATTGCAGAGCAAATAAAACTGTTAGATTTTCAGAAAAGCAGGTGATTCCTGCTGTGAAGTGAATAGAAGAATCAAATTATTTTGATTTTATAAACTCAAACAAAATAGGAAAATTATGGATTGATATTAGATTATATCTTTATTTCACTTTTGTTTTTAAACCAAAATAAGAATCTTAATAGAGCTTTTTATGTTGAAAGGCAAAATAGATACTTACTCTTCAATTATATCCTATAAGATTTCTCTGTTTCTGTATGTTACTTATGAAATTAATAGAAGAGAATATAAAAAACTCCAGTTTTTTCTTGCTAATTAGCTCTAATAATTAAATATTTTATAATCATTAATAATTTTCATACAGTAACATATTTTAAATCAATACATTAATCATAAAGGTACTTAAAAAGCTTTGGATGCTATCTCACAAAACTAAATTAATGGAATTTTGAATTAGCTCAGAGATTTTTTTGGGAGAAAAGAAATATCACACAAAGAAACCAGAGTATTTTCACAAAGCAGGTCCTCTGAGAAAACATTTTTCTTCTAAAAGAAACTTTGTATGTCAACAAATGTTAAATATCTGGTTTGGACAAATCAAATGCCTGGCACCATTAAGCTTTGGATGGGAAATTTCTGCCATTTTTAAAAATTATTAAATTATTAAATTATTTAAATTATTAAGATTTTAAAATCTTAATTTTAACCTATTGGTATTTTTAGACATTACAAACAGTTGAACTTTACCCTTTTTGCTTTTAAATAGTCTCTCTGCTGCAGAAATAGTGCACAGAGCTTCATCATAAGGTTTAAGATACATGTGCATGAAGAGGTTGGTTACCAATTTCTATTATCTTTATATAATGCAGGACCATTTTTAGAGCTGCAACAAGGTACTTGAAAGCAAACTTCAAGGCCTATAAGTGATCTGGAGTGAAGCATTTGGAAGGAAATAGGCCCACTCACATCAGAAATGCGTATTTCTGCAGAATATAGTGTATTTTATTTAGGGAAGCTGTGAAACACCTGATAGGGCATTGCTGTGTATACAGAAACTGCTACATTGAAGTGTAACTAAAATGTCAGTGTTAGTCATACCAAGCTTCCTCATTTTTCTTCCCTTGACAGCATTTTTTGTAAGAGAACTAGATCTGTATTGTCGGTCTATTGTAGGGTAGGAAGTAATTTACAATAGCAAGAAATAAAAGGCTATGAAATGCATTATTACAGTTACTTTTAGTTTTCCTAGCTACTGACAAGTTCTTACCGCCAATTTATTATTTTTTTCACAAGCTCTTATATTGTGCTGTGTCCTGAAAGGCTTTGGCCCATGCAGGTAACCACAAGCAGGGGTGAGGAAATGTTTAGTGTGCTGATTCTGCTGCTGTTTATAAGAATGACCCAGAACAATGTCCTAAATCAACAGAAAGCAGCTCATTGTTACTCTCCTCACATACTCCTACCCATCTGCTCCTGCGCACACACACACACAAATATATTCCCTCTTTCCTCTGTTACAGGTGGGTAAAGTCCACATTTCCCTAGACAAATTTTGATAAAGGAAAGTTCCAGGATCCCATTGCCCCTTATTCCACTTGGGAGTCTTCTCATGTGTATCTCTCTTATTTAGAAATAAGAACCTCAGAACCTCACTCGCCAGCGGAGTTCAGATTGAGTCATGAGAGCAGAGGAGCAGTAGTCTATATCATTGCTGGAGCTTGTTTGGAATTAACATTCGTTTTCAAGCTCAGGGCAGCTGCCTTCTTCATGGTAGGAATTTGTTTGTGCTTTATGGTTTGTTCCGTTATTCTGTTGACTACGCTTTTAAAACCTTCTTACCCATATGGCACTATCTTTGAATAATACATCATCAGTGTACCTCACTCTAGTGATTTACTAGACTTATAAATCATTTGAAACACTGTTCAGGCCAATGATGTATTTGAGTAATACATCATCACAAGATGCTGCTGAGAAGATATATTACTCTAAAGATGGCGCTGTATAGGAAGGAAACCTGGCATATATTCAGTAACAGACTATTCTCATTTTTAGAAGGAGCTACCACTAATGGAGCTACTCTTCCTTCTTGACAGCATGTCACAGCCTTTCTCAGAGGAGTTTAATATAAACTCCTTTACATTTACCAGGAGAGAAATTCTGTGAGATTTCCAGACTCTATTCCCAAATATTTATTTGTTGTTGTTTTGGTTTAGTGGGGTTTTTTTTCCCCAAAATCTGGTGTGGATATTTGCTTTTCAAATTTATAAAGTAATTGTAATTTGGATTAGAAAAAAAAACCAATGTAAAATATATATCAAAAGCAAAGGAAGAAGGATAGATATAAAAAGTTGGAGAATCTTTAGTGTCTATGTCAATGTAAAAGTTAATCAAAACCAAAACAGTGGGCTGTGATGAAATCTTGCATGAATACCCAGCAAATGAAGGATCATCTAAGCTACAAAATATTGTAAGTTCTCTGTGTCAGAACTTCAAGTTTCATTCCAGACTGTGGCCATCTAAAATTAGGTAAGGAGGATAAAGAGACTGATAGTAGAGCTGTTCAAAAAATTAGGTTTTTAGTTCGATAACAATTGAAAAACTAAAACAAGACCGAGCAACACTTTTTTTCTCTAAATGGGAAAAAAAATCAAAATATTTTAAATAAAAAGAACCTCAATTTTCTGAATCAAATTTAATATTTTAGTTTCAACCAAACTAGCATGGTTCATTCAGGTTTTGTAGTGGTTTTTAATAGTCTTTGAACTTCGATCTAGGTAAATATTGGATTCAAATTAATACCAGCAGCAAAATATTTCTACCGAAACAGCAAAAATATAGAAATATCTGTTGGAAATCATTGCCAAGTTCAACATTTGCCTTTTTTCAAATTAAGATAAACTCTTATACTGAATAATGCAAGGAACATTTTGTTCAGAAATGCAGCCAGATTTGTAAGTCTCATTCTCCAAAGAATGTTTGTCTCATTGCAAGCTTCGTGAAATAAAGTTCGTTTGGAAGTGCTTCTTCTTGTATTTCCGTAGGACAGGCTTCTCTGTGTCATACAGTGGCAAAGAAAAAACTCAGAAGAAAAATCACAAATGCCTACACTTCTGATACATTGGACTAGATACTTGACTTTGATGAAGCCCTTCCCAAAAACTGTGCCTTTGAATGATGAGTCCTGCGGTTTGAGCGAATACCACCATTTATCAAATGTGAACGGAACAAGAGTGAAAACAAGTATATTGAATTAATATAAATGAAATTATGGAAAGTGATGCAGGGATAATAGCATCCCTGACCCTCTAAAATCTGCAAATATGAAATTGTATAAGTTCTAGTGAGTGTATTTCTTCACATATCTCTGTGAAGAAATCAAGTCAGAAGACACAGTAATATAAAGAGACCTGCAAGCCACCATAAATTAACAAAGTGCTGTGTTATTCTTTACTGTGACAAAACCCATGTCTTCATTAAACTCCAGAATGTGGCTGATCAGGATTTTTACTGATTTTGAATCTGTCCTCTCAAATTGTTTTCTCTGTGTGTTCCTAAATCTTTTTACACTTACTTATTTATTTATTTATTTTCTAGAAAAGGAATCAAGAAGAAGATGAAAGAGGGGAATACTCTGACCTTTTTATTCCATTAAGAGCCAAATAGCCTGAACAATCGTTTGTGACACAAAGATAGTGAAAATGAAAGTTTTTGTCAATGCAGAGTGATCTCAAAAGTGAAAAATTTGATGTGTGTATGTTCTAACTCAGTAAAAAGCTGTAGTTTACTGAAACTGATACAAGCCCAGCATGACAGGACATTACTGAGGAGTTTCTTTATTGTAGATCAATAAGGAGGTTTGATGCAGGGAAGTTAGTGTAAGCTGTAAGCAGTTCGATTTATTCAAGAAATTAAAGCAAAATATTCTGGCAACCAGTATTTTCATGACAAATTGATCACAAAAAGGCAAATGAGATTATTTATCAAGCTCCTGAAAAGTTTGAAAAAACAAGGCTTAGTGAAAGGAAATAAGTCCTTTTCTAATATAAAAATACTTATATGGGCATGAAAAATACAACGGGAGCATAGAAGCAAATAACGGAGCTTATAAGTGGCCTCCAAAAATCTGAGTACCTGATACATATGTTTTCATTAGTAGTAAACCAAAGTTCAATGTATTAATTAATTAATATTATTCACTCTCATGTTAAAAAATAAATATATGTGGATGACTGATTACAAAGTAAGAGTTAGTCTTGTCGTTAATGCAAATGATCTTTAAATACTTGTTTGATGAGTGGTGGCAATAATAATTCTACATATAACATGTTCCAAGTTCTTTCTGCTCATTGTGCTATTGGACCTCTGTCACTCTTTCTGTTCAGGACAGCAATATTGTTGGGGCTTCTTAAATACAACCATAATATCAACAAATAATAATAAATGACTGATTCTTCCAATTTTTATCCATAACTTCCATCACAATTCCATCCACAATTCCATCACAATATGTTCTGTCTCTTGAGAGAAAATAAATATGTATAGGTAGGAAAAGGACATTTTATTTATGACATAATAAGATACCAAAAAGCTCTCTGAAAGGGTGAGAGGGTGTTAAGACATTACCAGGGAGCAAATAAATTGCTGAAATCCTGTTGGATCTTGATTGATCTCTGTGCAAAAGCCAGTAATAATGATATTGGATCCATCTTCAGCTGCTGTTAACTTACTATATTTCAACCAGAAATAACAGAGCTGAACCAACATCTAGCATTAGATCAGTGGAGTGAGGTTCTGTGGGAGAGCTACAAATGCAAACAAGCAAGAGAATTTATGAACTGAATGAAGCAATTATCTCTACAGAGAACAGTGGCACTAGGGAACCAATGATTTCGCATACTTGATTTTATGTACCTTCTACTGCATTGCTTAGGGAAAAGTAATCTTGTTTCACTTTGAAGACAATGAGGCAAGGTTTTTTGTAACATCCTACATAAAACGATAAAATTTGTGATTATGGTATTTGTAAGCAATCCATTTAGCTTATGCAATCTAAGCATCAAGATGACTAATAAGATGTAGAACTTCTGGTTTAAGCACTAATTACTCAATAACATGTTGTATAGAACTGATTTTATTGGATGCATTAGATGTACTATGCAGGACTTTACAAATACTGGTACTTAATAAGTTCCCTTAAAGAGGCAATGTATTGGTCTTTAAATTCACCCACTCTCTTTATTCATTGGCAAAATTTCTAGCACAATATTTTTATATAAAAAAGAGTGTATGAAAGGTAAAAACTGTTTTTGGAGAATGAAGGCATATTTTCTTTATAGAGAAAAATAATGAGATTATTTTATTAAATATACAGATTGGAGGGAAAAAATGCCACTCTGTGCTGCTGGAGTGAAGCCTGCATTTTGCGAGGTGCCCACTCATACTGAGTAATAACATCTTGACAAAAAGTAATGCTGTTACATCTGCGATGAAATGAGGAAATAAGAGAGAAAATGTTATGTAGGAGGAGGGATATTGTTCTTGAGAACATCTGATTTACCTAAGAAAGCATTCATGACCCACAGATAGCCGGGAAGACTACCAAGTCCTTTAGAGTCACATATTTGCTTATCTGTATGAGTTATTTCTGTTAACCCAAATCCACCTATTTATCTCTCTTCAAAAGCAGTAACAGTCATTGTGACGATTTGATTTGCTCTCAGATTTTATGGAGAAACTATGGGCTAATCATCATGTCATAAAAATTACCAAAGTGCCTTTGATTGAGTGTACAATCTATAAAGGTTGTCAGAAGCAGGATGATTTTTACTAACATTTGACCTTGGGCATAGAAAACATAAATCAGAGTTATATATTGGTAATATGATTCCTCTGTTAAAGGTTTGACATTTATATTTTGTACAATGAGAAAATGCCAATAAACAAAAAGTTTGATGGGCATATTTGTCTTTGAATTTTGACTATTTAATGAAAAAGAAGAACCTAGAAGGTGCTCACATGATTTTTAAAGCGTGCTCCGCAGTAATCAAGAAATTTGAGTGTTTAATGCTTGGATACATGCAAACATGCATGGGTACATATTGCAAAAATACATATTTTCCAAGGAATTTCATTGTTCTTAGTTTTGTTCATCATTTAACTTTCTTCCTGAGTGCACTAGTTTCACCATTTCCCAGAGGGGCATTTCACTTAATTTCCTTTTGGATTAGCTCTGAGTTTGAATTTAAAGTTTAAAGGAACCATTTGATTTTAATAACTTTTATGTGTAGTGGTCCATTGAGTCTGGATTTTAGCACATAGAACTACTTTTCCATAAGGTGATTTTTACTAAATCCCTGTGTGTAAAAGAAAGATAAACACACATCAGTGAGTTTGTTATTGCAATTAAATTACTGGATTTTTACATTTGAATATGCTTTTAACATTGAAAAGCATGAAGAGACTGTTTTCTCGTGTTGGTCACAGACACTTTTTTAACACTCCAAAACTTGAAATAAGCCTGTCTGTTTTCTTCGATCACAGAAAATATTAAAATGCTATGGTTTTCTAAATTTATACAGTCAGTTCAGGAAAACATTGCTTTTTCAAAGATGCTGTTAAACCAAACTCTTAAACAGTAATCATCTCCTGCACTCTCAGATAAATAATTATTTATTTACTTACTTACTTAAATAAAATTACATACCCTGCTCTGAATAGAAACCTAGGAATATTTATCTTTTTTTCCAAAGGAAAGGTAACTCCACATCTTTAGCTGGCCAGTTCTCTTTTTTTTTGTTTTTTTGTTTTTTTGTTTTTTTACAGTTCTTTGTCATGCTGGTGCCTCATTGTGAGGAAAAAGAGATTCCAACCTTCCCATTCAGAGAAGCTGCAACTTCTGACCGTTTGACACAGGCAAACAGTATCACAGTGGCTTTTCATATGTCCTGTCTTCTGTGTGGACACTTAGGAAGACTCTTGATAAAACTGTTTTATTTAGAAATTTTTGGAAAAAACTTAAATTGTTATCCTTTATTGGAAGAGAATGTCTCAGAGAGTAAAATCACTTTTTTAGGCACATAAGGCGGTGCATGTAACGTATCCCAGAGTTGTAAACTCTAGAAATTCAACCAATATGTCATCTTCTGTTCTCTCAATGCTCTCTGGTTGAAATCGGAATGAAAATGATCTCTGCTGTCCAGAAATGTACATTATTTTGGTACTCCATGAGACACGGTAGGAATCAGTGTAGATGTATTACTGACTTACTGGCTTCCCTACCTGCAGATTTGCGGTCACAGTCTGCTTTTCTCTCTGATCTAAAGGAGAAATTTTAGTCATGACAGAGCTGGTTTAACAGTATTGTTAAGTTAAAATAAAATATATGCTTGGAGCTTAGTTTTGCATTATTGCAAAAATTGTGCAGGGCAGGAAAATAATGTCAGATCATACAATTTCCTTCAAGCTAAAGAGAATGGAATGAGGAAGAGAAGAGAAAGCTGCCAATATCATGAAGAGAGTTAAATTGTAACTGGCTGATGTTCAACTGTAACTGAACATATTTTGTGCAAGTCATTACTCACAGTGGGATGTGTTACAGCTTTCTGTAGCAGTTTTTCCTGCTACCTATGAACTCAGTTTCTGGCTTCATCCCTCCCTACCGAAATTGATCTCAGCTTTATTTAATTTCAGTCATCTTAGATGACAGAGACAGAAAAACTGGAAAATTACTGTGAAACATTAAGATTTACTTCCTTATCTTATAATGTATGAGGATTTTGCCTCCTTCCCTGGATTTTTTTGCCTCTAAACCTAACACTTTAAAACCATAAGAGTTCAAAAAAAAGCCTCATTGATGTTCATTGTTATGAAATGACCATATTAGTCACTGAGATGTTTAGGATATTGTTCTCTGGAGAAAAAAAATTAATGCACTGAGAGTAAATATACATTCTGGAATATTTTCTATTTATATAATTTTAAAATGCAGCATTATTTAAGATATAATTTTACTGCAATAAACACCACTAAGCCTTGTTGGGTAAGGGAGATTTGAGGGAAATCTTTTTTTAAGGGCTTTTTCCTTCAAAACATCACTGCTTTGTTCAGTGGCTTACACTTTGGTCTTTGGAAATCTGTTCTGCACTCTAACCTAGGCATTCAGGGGAATCTGGTAGTTACCAAGGAAGAACAGTTTGCTAAACATTTGCTATTTGGCTTTGTAAACCTGTTCTTATGCCACATAACAAGGACGGACAATATTGAGCCTCTCGTTCCCTGCTTCCAGTTCCAGACAATTCAATTCATCATTTATCTAAATCTCAAAGAACTTTCCTGTGTTTAAAGAATGAATATTACACAGAAGTTATTAAAAGCCTATTAAAACTATCTTTGCACTTCTCAAATAATGTAGTCAAGTGAAAATAAGCTATCATAGTAATAATCTTTGCACAAAACCAATGGAAAAATTCCATTAGCCCCCTCAAGAGAAAAGATGACACACGGAGGCATAGTATTGCAATATAGTGTTTTAAAATGAAATGGGATAGTGGGTGCTGCAGACTCAGAAATTCATTGTTTTATCTGAACTGGTTCATACCTCCCAAGTGTTTCTTCAACATATTGTCAATAATCTCAGATATTTATGATAATTGCCTATATCTTTTATTCTTCTATACCACTCTTTGCCAAGACAAGTACAATAAATTTAAAGAACTTTTAAAAACCCCTCTGTGGTAATTTGTGCTAATACTGTTGAAAAATATTCAGCTCTAAAATACAATGCATCAGCTCCTTAAGAGTACATTGATATTAATTTTAAGAAAATAAGGATCTAGAGAAAAAGCACAGAAAATTTATCTACTACAGTTATTAATGCAATTGAAAATTAAGCAGGACACTTGTACTACTCAAATCAACCCTTGAAATAAAGGGAGAAGAAAATTTGAAGAAACAGATAAATAACAAAAATCAAGATCAATCTTATGGACCTTTAATTAAAAGAATATCTATTCTTGGTCTTATCTCTCAGTGCAAAATAAAAAGTAAATAAAATTAATTGGATTTATTTTTCTTTGCAGGACCCTTTGCTAAGTAATTGCCATTTAAATTTATCTCATTCACACAGCAGGAAGCTGATCTAAAAGTTAATATTGGAGGCCAGCCTTAATGAAATTCTGCCTTTAGCTTAGCTCATTCACCTCCCCAGGATCCTGAGCTTCACCTGAATTTCTCGGATTCCCAAATTTAATATAGCAAGGAAGATGAATCAAAAAACTGCTTTCATTTTTCACATCCTTTTCATATACTACCAGATATGATTCTTTTTTTGACACCACCACTATTCAGCATGAAATTGTCCTCAACATCAGTAGAGGCGTTTGAGGCCTAACATATTGCTCTATAAAGTACACTGGATCTTTTTGTCTTTCAATGGGACCCTTGAGACCCCAAAAAGCCAAACAGCAAAGAATATTTTTTTGGGTAGCATCTGGCTTCTTGGCTGACTCCCCAGATAATATTGGCAGCTTTGCATTTGCTTTCAGAGCTGTCATGTATTTAAGTTCCTGATAGGCTGTTGGCATTACTGTGCCCTTTTAGATGTGATCCTTTGACTCACCCTTGTTTCAAACACATTTAATCAGTAGTTTAAATTTTTTTAATACAAATGTGTTCAAGAGCACATGAAGAAGCAGTAACTCTTGCTGTTTGTACAAATAAAACATTTCAGTTTCTTAAAATCAAAATGTGAATATGAAACAAACTCTTCAAGCTGTGTGGCTTCATTTTGACATTAGAAATCAAGTTTCAAAATATATCTGCAAAATCACAGTTTGAAGATGTCCCTGTGTTACTCACATCAAAGATTTAAGAAATGACATGAAGTAGAATCCCATGGTGGATCATGGGAAGCCCACTAAGTCAATCACATGTCCAATTTCTTCCAAGTTCATGCAGAAGTTGGATCAAAACCACACTTCATTACCCTTTGGGTAAAGGCTTGGCAGTTGGCTGCAGCCTTGCTTGGGGCCCCTGTAAGGCTTCTTTCTCTGCTGAAACTGTTGAATCTGAATGAATCAAGACAGAGCCACTTTGATAAAAGCATATTCACTGAAAGTCTGGAATGACATTGTAAACAAACTAGCTTGTGAATGCCAACACAGCAGAATGTTGTTGGAAAGAAACATATGGGTGGGAATTCAGTAACATCAAGTTTACTGCTCTGACATTTTCAGAATAAACTAATTCTCTTTCTCATGGCTAGTCATTTCATTTTTTATGTTTTATAGTATATATATGTGAAAAATCTTGGAGGAATAGTTTCTTTACCAAAAACACATTGGAGGAAACTAATAGAATCAAATAATGGCAATGAACTTCCAGGGTTCCACCAAATTAACAAAACTTAAATAAATCTAAAAACGTTTCATGTCAATCTATTTCAATGCAATGTTTCCCATTTTCCCTTTTATTGCTTTGAAATTAGATAACAATTTAACTTTATATGAAATATAATTGAATAGCTTAAGCCACAAACCCTTAAATTTAAAATATCTTGAAAAATAAACCCCATAGTTTTTCTGATATATTCATGGTTCTAATCAAATGCAGTTTGTTTCAGTGAGGTGGAGTTGCTACTAGGTAGTCTCCGAAAATGAATAAGCTTCCAAAATGTTATGTTCTTAAAAACAAGACACATTATCAGAAGCTCAGATGTCCTTTTATTTCCAACTTGTTTACTTTTCTCCTCACCAGATTGTTTGCAATATTACAAAAGTTCACCAGTGAAAAGTCACTGTTTGATTAATGTAATCTCCATGAGATCTGAGACATTACAGTATTTTCCTCTGTTTAAAAAGTTCATTTATGTTACTAAGCTACTGTGACTCAGCTACTTCTGATAAATGTTGACTTGTTAACGGAGACCACCATCTTCACATCTATATGTCTGCTATATACAAGCAGAACACTATTTGTAATACTTAATTGATATATAAAGCTGTCAAGGCTAATATTCTAAATTATGTATTTATCATTAGCATGACTGATCATTTTTCATTCCACTTAGGAAACAAAATAAATGAATAATGTCTTCTAGCAATGCTAAATGTAATTTGGAAGTTCTGTGCAACAAAAAAACAAGGGTCTGCAGTACTCAAATCTCAAGGGATAATTTGGATGTAAACTTTCCCAGATGCACTTAAGCAAAAAGGGCATTCAGAAAACTAATATATATATCAACCTGTAGAGTGCCATGGATATAATGTATTTTCAGAGAAGCTTTTTCTTCGCTATTGACTCATCTTCAATGCCAGCTTTCAACCCTGAACTTTTTGCAGCTGTGTTATTAAATCCTGAATATAGGAGTTTAATAAGGAAATATTAGCAGATATTAACTACAGTCTTGCTGCTTGGTGATGCTCTATTATATATGAAAAAACCCCACATCTGAGACTAGGAAAGTTGTGGTATCAACCACTTACAGTGCAGCCTAACTGCATAAAATGAAGTGAAAAAGCTTTGAAGATGGAATAAAAAAGCACAATGCTGAATACTAAAAAGTTCTTCTCATGGGCTACAGAAGTAATGCAGGTTTAACATTGATAGAAAACAGCAGGAGACTGCCAAGACTGAGGTGCCCGAGGGCCAGAAAAGCTTAGTTATAACTCTATCCAGATTAGCTCCACAAGATTTACATGACATCCATAAAATGTATTGCAAAAACTATTGAAAAACAATGAAGATCATCGGTTTAAGAAGTGAGGAAAAGCTGCACATTGTTTACTCTGTGTCATATTTATTTGTGTCAGGATTATGTATCCACTGTCTTGCTTGCTTTTGTTTTGCTGTTTGTTCTGTTAAAATATGTGAACATAGGTCTACAGGAGAGTTTGTGCTGCCTGGAGACTACACTGGAACCAAATCTACCTTGACTGAGAGTGTTATGGATCTTGCTTTTAGCCACAATCCGGTAATGTACATTATTTGGCTCTAAAAATTCTGAGATATAAATACATATTGAAATGTTTTACAAGTAATAGAGTTTCCTATTCTTCCAAAGTCTCTCCTTCTTAGTATTTTACTTTGAATATAATTATTCTATTGAAACTCAAGAAGGCACATATAAGAACAATTCATAGTACTCAGCTAAGCCAAAGCATGTTTTTCAGTATTTCTCTGAATCCCAAGATAACTTCTGACACACACTGGAATTCTAGCTAAATATGGCTTCAGTCAAAAAGTGATATTTTTGTTTCAAAATAATAACTTAGATGTATCAGACAGCACAAATGCATCTACTTGTCCACTGAAGTGCTACAATACAATATTCTTAAAGCATTCTATTGGTTAAGAGATTGGTTTGATTATTTTTTTACAGCTATGTCAGTCAGGTACAATTCGAGTAAAATGTAAAGCTTCCATGAGCACCTTTGGATATTCATAACTATTGAGACTATTCCTTAGTCTTTGTATTCCTATTTTTCTACTTCACATTAATAATTTTTTGTAAAAAATATCTGTATACAGATGATTTTATGAACTTGTGCATTGTTCTGGCAACTAAGTCTATGCACACAAAAATTTTCTGAGTTTGGCATGATAGTTCAGAATGAGTACTTATTGATATACCTGGTCTGAAAACTCAAGAGAAACATTTGCAACCAAGCACAATATTCTGTTGAAACATATGCAATGTCTTGTGTGGCTTGTGTCTTTATAGTAGTAAGCCTTTGAGGAATTATTTATAGTGAAACAACAAATATGAGTAAAGATCCCTGAATTGCTCATGTAAAAGTTTGCATTTCTTCTATCATTTATATATGGTTAATAATAATTTTGGCCTAACCTATAAGGTAATATTTTTTGAGATAAATTTTAGCTTAATGATCACTAAAATATCCTTTTATAAATGAAGTAAGATTTGTGGGAGAGATAAAATTTTATAGACTAAATAACAAACAAACAAGCCATTTTAAAGTCTTCAAGCTATGTAGATGTGGGAGAAAATTACTAGGAATTTAATTTCATTATGTTAATCTGATAAATGAGGGGAAATTTGAATGAATTATTATCTTAATGATGCCTCTGCTATTATTAATTTTTATTATCCACATCCTTATCGAGACAATTTTCAAGGTCTGTTGACAGGAGCAACATCAATTATGTCCTCCCAATGTACGTAACGAACCATGAACCATGTACAATACTAATGTGTAAGAAGAGACTAATGAACCTTTCTGTTGGCTTCCAGTTATGCTCGAGATTTCCTTCATGGACACTCTCAAATTCTATTAACATTAGAAATTAACAAAGGCTACAATAAATAAACAAAAGTTCAAGCAATGACTATATTTTTTTATTGACTATTTAATTTATCAAAATATATTATTATTTCTTTCATGCTGCCCCTATCTCTATGTTCAAAAGGATAATTCATGATCTTCTCTCCAGTCCTTATGTTAGTAATTCTTTCCTAGTGTTCTTCCCCACTCAATATTCTTTAATGCTATTGCAACCTCTTTGCTGAGCTATAAGTTCAATTAACCACAAATGGAAGTTTCACTATTTTGTAAATAATTTTAACAGCCAGGGAAGGAAGCATTAAAGTTTTCATTTAGTTTATGTCTGAATATTTTTTTTTGTCAAAATAGGAGTTTTAAAATGAAATGTTGGAGAAGAGGTGTACCAAGAAATTTAATCAATTGTATTTCAATAAGGAATTGGACTACAGAAGTCAAATTAATTCAGTTTCAGAACTGGAAACCAACTGACATCCCATGTGGTCATTTGCACTACTGATTACATCTTTAATTTTAAGCATAGAATATTATCAAATGTGAGAGTATTGTTTTATTTTCCTTAATTGATAAGAAATATAAAGACTGTCTTCACACAAACAAGAGAGGTGAGCGTTAGAGCAGTAACGTTGAGTCCCAGAATCCTACTTCTGGTTAGCCAGAGGTCTGATGAAACTAATATGCTTTTAGAACTTAATATCCACAGTTCAGCCTTTGGCCTCACGGAGGAAATATGTTGATGCAATACAAATATGAAGTAAGTGCTAATGAGTCTATGAGATCCAGGCGACATTACAGCTTGCAGACTTTCATTTTTACAAAACTGTAAACGTACCAGAAGTCAGAAGGTGAAAGGAGGAAGCTTTGTTCAATTCTCATACTGAAATAGCTTTACTGTACCATACTTATTCTAATATTAATTAAGCAACACACATTGAGGCACTACAAAGAGATTAATGAATGCCTGGGCAGAGCTGATAGCTCAAAGATATGCTTTGGGCCATAAACCCCAGCCAAATTAATCCCCAGAAAATGCCCTAGGCTGAGGTTAATATAAATTTTAGAGAAGTTAACTGAGAATTGTAGAAAAGTCTTAACCACACGTGATAATACACCTAAATAGAAGCAATTACAGTTCTTCCATCCACACTTTTTGTAAGCCCTAATATCCTTCTTTCAGTCCATATGACCCTACATCCAACATCCATTATAACTTCTTACGTATACATGCTCTATATACATATACACAGAAGCAACATATAGTACCTGCTCAGCACCCAAAACCTCTGTTTAAAAAGAAATTACCTTTCATCTCCAGATTAGGTACCTGGTCATTCATTCCATACACAGCTGAAGACTTGCTCCTGGTGTACACTGTTGCATTTATCTCAACTGCTAAGAGCTCAGGGTTGAGGTCCTACATGGTAACCTCTTGTTTTCATTTTACACTTGCAGAATCAATTTGTATCAATTTGTGCATGGCTATTTTTGCGGGGGGTTGTTCAGAGAAACTGAGAGAACATCAGGTTTGTAGCCCCTATTCACACTAAGCAATAAGAGATTTCCATGAAGTATCGTTGGGAATCTGCATATCATAACATTACTGAAAGGAGGAAGCATTACCCCATGGAAATCAGAATATGAAAAACCATTCCCTCCATTGGTTGCAGTGTGCCTCGATAAATTAACATGAAAAAAGCTTTTGTGTGAATACTGTTTGAAAACTGAAAAGTGCAATTAAATATATATTGACCGCAGTAAAAGATTTTCCTTGGACAGTTCAAGACTCATTTTCTGTGAACTTATATGGTCATAAACAGGAATGCAAAGCTGGTAATTTAGAGCAATACAAAAAAGAGGAAGAGGAACGCCAATATGAATTCAAATCTAAGGAAAAGACAAACAGAAATAGCGTTTTTTCGGGATTTGCCAAAGGAAGTTTTCAAAAGGTTGTATCAAAGAGATTGAAACAAAAGTAAGGAAAGAAAATTCGGTGGCATGTTAAGCTCTAATGCATATTCCTTTTTTTCTCATACATGGCAAATCTACCTCCAGCTCAGGCACCTGTGTAATCAAGACACTTAAATTTCTTTGATCACTTCTAATTTGGGTTTCATGCATCCCATTTGTTTAAAATGTTTAATAACTTATTCACTAATTGCTTGTTTAAACCCACTCGGGCTGCCAAGCATTCTGGTATAACTGATAAAATATAGATCACTCTGAATATTTATGTGTGATTTGTGTGCAAGTGACATTTATGATTAACGCAAACTTAATTTGGTAGTGGAATCAAATAAGAAATGTCTCTGTGTATTCTACTGGAATGATTAGCAGAGGTCATTAATCAAGAAGTCCCTTTTGTTCTTAATTTTATGCCACATGAATGAGTAAAGATACAAAAGAACTGAGTATTTCATCAAGCTCTGGCTTTCTTTATGTGAAATATTCAATTCTCTCATAAGAAACTTCCATATCCTTGATGTTTTTAATCACTGCTCCTTTGTGTGTGGCCCCCTTTGTGAGAGAGGCCTGCATATCAATCAGGAAAAAACATTTCTGGAGCACATAGTCATGAATTTGACTCCACGTGGCTCTTTCAAATTGGTGTTATATAGTCACGTCTGAATGCTGATCAAGACCCAAGTCAGACCAGGCTCAAATGTCTTCTTTTTTAAAGTCCGCAAAGGTCACATCTTAACTGAAGAAATAATTTTACTTTGGGGTTGCTTGGATTTTTTTCCCCTTAATTTGTTAGCTACCTAGTCTATATTTGGTGTCAAAACTTTTATATGATAAGGATGATCCAACAACACATACAGGTGAAGCAACGAGTTGAGGAGCAAGGCCTGCTTTTAAAAATCAGTCTTTAGCTGAATTAAAGAGCATAGGATGGTACAGTAAAATAGACTCCTCATAATATGAAGCAATATCTCCACAAATAACAAAAATTAAGATAGTTAACTTCTTACAATGTATTAAAATGTATTGTATCTGAGATAAAGAAATGAAGGAAAATAAAAAGGCTTTTCACTCCAGGCCTCTGTCGCTGACAAGACAGAGACAAGCAATGAATGCATAAGTAATAAATTTTTGCTCATCACTGTTTTGTATGAGGTTAAGATTAAAAAATATGTCTCAGTGGGAATATATCAATGTAGCAAAACATACCATCATACCTGACAGATCCATACCATATTTAAGCATGCCCAAAAGAGTGTTAAGGAAGAGAAGAGATGCCACTTGTTCTTCAGGACTAGAGCAACCACTCTGAAAGACACAGATTCTTGTTGTGTCTTAAGTGAGACTCATCAGCACATATCAGGAACAACAGGAATATTTTCACAACCTTATCTACAAGCACAACTCAGAACTCCTACTCTCCCAGGTAATTTTGAGTGTAAGCCACTGATTTAACACAAGTTTCACTTAGGGTAGAACTCACAAAAGCAAATAGCACAGAATTATCTGAGCTGTTACAAACCAAACTACAAAGCCAGAAATCTATACATTTACTAACTTACAAATAAACAGTTGTCAAAAACGGAGTAGGTTTTATGTTTGCAAATTTATACAGTCACAAGTAGAAAATAACAAAACATCTGCAGTTGTCAGAAAGAGCAAATACAAGACAAACAAACTAATGAGCCGCACCATTCACATTTGAAGAGTGGGTTGCAAGTTTGTATAGATAAATAAACATAATACTACATCTAATTATTATTGTTAAGCTGCTAAAGCAATATCTACCAGTTAAGATTGTAATTTTTTTTTATGTCACTCATGGAGAGAGGGATTTTTCTTTTTGATTTACAAAGTATAAAAAACTTGCTGAAGACTACACAGAAAATCAATCATAAATCTTTGTCTACTAGCTGTTTTCTTGGCTCAAGATATACAACGTGGTTAACTGCAGGAAACTAAGTACCGTAAAGCTCTCTATAAACTATTTTACAAAGGCAAGAGTCTAACAGAGACACATATAACCCAGCCAGCTTGAGTAACTCACAGTTATACTGCAAAGTTCAGTGTGGGCAAAGCAGGGGCACTCCTTGCTAGACAATTTTCCTCTTTGGCTAGTTCAAGCAAAAATATATATCCTTTCCCTGATGTCACAAAATATAAAATCAGAAGCAACTTTATAAATTTATCTTGCATTTTTACATTGGGTAACATTGCACATTAAATTGTGTTCACTTAACAGTTATCTTCTTGCTGAGAATAGAGACGCACGTGAAGTTTTTACCTTTTATGTTCCTTTATATGGTTTTACAAATGTGGTTCATATGGCAGTTTCAGAGATGTCCTGATTTCAGATCCTTCTGTTTCTGCATTGTCCATAAAGAAATCAGTGAATGGTCAATTTTATGGTCTGCACTGTCGAAAATTAAAAAAAAGAAAGTACTAATATTTGCTATGCAGTTAACTTTTAAATAAATTTATCTGTTCTATTTTCCAGCGTCTATCTTTTAAAAGGGCTTTTTGTTGTGAAGATTTTTTTCTTTCTTTTTTTAAGTCTGCTCATATTTCTAACATTTTTTGATGGATTAATGGAGAACTTGATTGATAAATCTTGTACTTCATGTCTTTATTGACGTAACAAAGGTTTGCAAAAAATTTTACAACTTTTGTTAAGTTTGTCATCCATTATTTGCCAAAATCTTCATCTTTTTAGTAGCCTTGAGACAGAAAAAAAGGGAAGTACAAAACATATTCTTCTTCACAGCAGTATTGTCTGATTCTCAGTTGTGGCTTCTCTGCTTGTTTCCCAAGGCAGTAGGCACCCAAAGTATTTTCCACTAAAAGAAATGTACTGCCCATTACTTAAATGACAGTGCTTTTACCCAGTTTGAACATGAGAACCTTGTACAAGATTTCCTGTGGAGAAAAATAGGGTTTTGGAACTGATGTCAATTCTTCTCTGAGTTCACAGTTTTAACTACACAAAAAAAGCAAATGTCAAATGACCAAGATAAGAAAATTGCAGAGATAGTTAACGAAGGTCATTTTCGTAGTGAGTGTAAAATAGTACGCCACCTTGAACAGGAATGTATTGAGCCTAAGAGCCGCATATACTTAACTTCCAGGAGCTCTACTAAGTTTGGTGTTCACCTTGAAAACCACTTACATGATACGAGCTTTTTGACCTAACATCATCACCTGATAATTTCAAAAAAACCAACAGCAGCAACAAAACCAAAAAACACCAAACACACAATTGGGACTCTGTTGAGAATGAAGGTAAAGACACATGAATAAATTAAAAGTAATCACTATGAATATATGCCAGTTCTGCCTGAAAAGAATCACTGAATATTTCTGGTCAATCCTCCATAACGTTTTCTACAGATTAGTTCACTCTAAGTGAAAGTTAGTTGTGTCCAAACTATAAGCATGAAACTTTTATATGTGGATGTTGAAATACCAGGAATTGGCCTTAAAATAGTAGTGTAGAGAGGTAGAAACCCAATAGTCAGGTATAGGGGAGAAGAAATGCAGATGAGCTGAGGAACAAAGTACAAGCCCAAGCCTGTGAGTGAGCCACAAGCCCATGTGTCCATTCAAACCAGTAGATGTATTTATTAATTGGATAGGGACTCAGCTCCAGGATACTCGTTTAATTTTTCATAAGCATTACAGGGTGAGGGAGGAGACATATACTTTCCTTGAGTCCCCTCAGTAACCTCACCACAGAGCAGCTGCTCAGCTCTGTAAGACTGCTACTCACCACAGTTTTACAGTAAAGGATCTTTGACAATTTGCTTTGATAGAGTAAATGTATGACAACCACAAGTGAGTAAAATAGACTATAGCACTGTCTAGGTAACTGTCACTTGCAGATGATTTCCTCAGCACTTACACTGTTGAAGCCCATTTTATTGGGTTCAGTTTGTTAAGGTCATTTTAACTAGAGAGTTTATGTTTTCTGTACAGGGACCGCCCTTTTTATTGTGTGTGTGTATAATCTGCAGCCTAATCAGACCTCATGCCAGAAGAGAGTCTGCAGATAGTGCTAAAAAGTGGTGCTATTTCAAAAATAAAAAAGCTGTTAATAGTAAAAAAACCTCTCTTAATGAGATAGCACAAGGATGAACTCCAGAATGCATATGCAGTTAAGTTTCTTCGTTAACATTTACTGACTTGTTCTTGGGCTCTTGTACCTAACACTCCCCATGCAGCAACAGTCCAGGTCAAGACTCCTTTAAGAAATTTAAGCTATTATACAGTAACGCTATGAGTATTTCTTTCCCTAAGTGCCCTCTTTTCTTCATTAGCACACATACTTCCCTTGCTGATAGTGTCATTTTGTAAGCATTCATTACCTACTGATCATTCATGGACAGACTGTTAAGCCTACGCAGAGATACTTCTTCATTTCAATGACTTTCTGACATGCCGTGCTACAGGGTTTCTTAACCGAATATTGACAAGTGGATTCTTCTTTTTCTGGACCAAATATGGTACTTCATGTTTGTTTTCCCTGATTTTTGGTCATTTTATTGCCTCTCCTTGTTTTTAATTTTTTTTATTTAGCGCATGTGCACCCATTAATTAAACTTATTAAATTTATTGCCAATTAGAAGTCAGAATAGGGTAATAAGAAATAAAACCAAATCTTAAAACACCTTACCCCAACACCTGCCTTCTTCCTGGACTCAACTTCACTCCTAATTTCTCTACCTCCTCCCCTTGAATGGGGCAAGGGGAGACGGAATGGAGTTGTGGTTCGTTGCATGTTGTTTCTGCTGCTCCTTCCTCCTCGGTTGTACCACATCCAAGGAGGCTACCTGATTTTTGCCATGCTAAGCTATCAAGAGGATAATTCTCATAAACATATTAAAAAGCTGTTTTAATACATGCACACAATCAAAATAAGAGGTAATTCCCTCTGGCACTATAAAAATAATAAAAATGGTGTATAGTTTTGAAAAAGATGTGTAGGAATGCTAAAAATACACAATTGTCTTGAGAGAGAAAATATATGAAAGTGGAAATCTTTTGGCACTGCATAAGTTTTTGCCCTATCTAATATGTAAACTACTACACAAGCCATGTTTGTAAGACAAATCACTTTTCTTTTGGCAGTAATTTGTCTCTTAACAGTACCAATACTTTATTAACCATAAGGCATTACATTATTAATTTCAGTGGCCTGCAGTAAGCAGTATAGATGGTTGGGTACCCAGCAGTAAATTTTTATCACTACTCAAATACTCCAGTGATTTCCAGTTGTATTTTCCAACCACAATTCTTTTTATAGGTGTACATAAAAATGAGCTAACAAAACAAAACAAAATCTGAGAACGGCAGTCTTTTAAAGGTATTAAAGAAGATCGTAATAATTTTAAAGGTAGTTATTTTGTAGTGCATGCAAAATAGAACATATGAGTGTCAGTTTATTGTAAATGATAGTTATTTTCATTTAATCAGTAAAAAAGATAATGTCATATTAAGTACTATAGATGTAATGCTGAAGCTTCTTAAAGAGAATGTAATTCTCTCGGTCTCCTGTATGAACCTCTTTGAATACCTCCTGCCATCAGTGATAAAATTGTCAATCACTGTATAGAATATCAAGCAGACATGCCCTCAAAAACTGATCAAGTGTATCTGTTCCTGTCTACACAAAAGGATGAGAGCCTTCATTAAAAATCATATAACTTATGTTTGCAGTTTCTATACCAGTTGTTGCCAGATAATTAAAACTATAAATAATCTTGAACCATTTGGTGGATCTTGTTTGAATTCCTGTATTTTTCAAATGAGATCCTTGTATTCTTTCTATAACAGTATATTTAGAGTAGCAGAATATCCCCTGGTTTGTGATTTTTAAAAAAATCATATAAATGTGAAAGCTTCCAATATCCAAAAGTAACTATTCACAAGAGTATTAGATTTGGAGGGCTTCTCGGGGGTGGGTTTTTCATCCGAAAAAAAAGTTTAGAGGGGCTTTTAACATGGGTATTTTTCTTTTTTTGCGAAATATTAACTATCATGTTGTGTCTTACCGATGCAAGCTGTCTGTCTCTCCGGGTCAGGAAATCCAGGCACAGGACTCAGGGGTTCACTCTGACTTCTTCACCAGATAGCATGGATGCAGTCAGCTGGGACCACTTGAGCCTGATCATGAGAGCAGTTCTTAGGCTGTAACCTTATTTACCCACTTAAATGCAGTGAAATAATGTGAGTAGCTTTGCTCACTTTTTCCTTCCTCATTCTTTTGTAGTTCACTTTGAAATTGGTGGGTGTAAAGAAAAAAATATTATGTATTATTGCTAACCCTCATTGGTATCTTATCCTTACAGTCAATGGACAGTTGAGGGTAAGTGATGTAAAGGATTATTTGTATTTACCTTGAAATTTAATACCTGGATACTGTGTGGAAAATGTGCGAGGTCAAGCAACTATAGCCGAAGTTATGGAAGTCTTATGGATGGTCTTATGGAGGACAATGAATATGAAGATATATCCAGAAATAAAAAAATAATTAAGTCATATATACATGTAGTGTTGTCCTCTGTATCTGTATCACAGACTTATCAAGGTTATTTCTGCCTCCATTCACTTAATGAACTGCATTGATTAAGTAGCTAATATTCATACATTTTGTCCTTTTCATGTGTAATAATATGTCCTTTTGAGCAGAACTATATAAGAACAAAGAAAAATAAAAATGCACACAATCAGAAAGGAGAATGTGTGACTGTCAAAATGCAAATATTTTATTAGAAATCCTGCATATTTGCCATCATTTTGTTTCTTTCCAGCAGAATACTTTTCTGATTAGCCCCAGAAAATGAAATTGGAAACATTTCATTAATTTTATAAAAAAGGAGAGGTCTGAACAGCATCATAGTTCCTTTGTGTTTTCCCCCTGTTCATTTGTGCAGCTATAATTACAGATTCTTTGTGAAATGTTCATGTCAATCCTTATTAATCTCTAATTTCTAATCACAGGCATAAGTAGGTTTAAACTTCATTGCAAACCTTTTGAGAGATCTGTGGGTTTTGAGGGAGAAATGACAAGTTGCTCATCTTCATAATATTTTCTGGAGATTGTCAGTAATTTTTCCAAAGGGAGAGAAGTCAGCAGAAAGAGGGGTGGGGAGGAGAAATAACAAAAAGGAAAGGACCAAGAATCTTCCTTGGCAAGAAGGTACATTCCAGTTTTTTTAACGTAATTATGGCTAGATTTATTGGTGGGTGTGACAGATCCTGGTTGCACTGCTTCAGTGAAAAGGAAGATAAATGAGGCTACAGCACCTGGGAGACATGTAGGCAAGATTAGCTGAGAATTAAGAAACTCTTCTGAGATTTCTGAGATTCAGAAACCTATGGAAAGATCTGGCAGAGCTGCAGTCTAGAAGTTTGAGCACCAAGGAACAAATTGCCTGGAAAGAAAATGAAAGAATGGCATTTTTAGGTTGTTGCTTTATTTGAAACCAGTTGGTGGCAGTGAAGCTAACAAAAAGGCACCAATCAGAATTTAACTTTAAAAAATAAGCGCCAATCATATGTAATACAGTAACTTTTTCAATATTGTTGGGTTGCAGCCATTTCTCACAGCAGTTCAGTAGCTACTCCTTATGTACATAAAAATACAGTCTAGTGTTGGCTTAACTTTACCAATATTGTAATTTTTTCTGTCACCTTTTATATTCACTATGGCACTCCAATTTTCCAGTATGCTGAATCTGACTTTGCTCGGATTTCTGGATGCATTATTAATAATTCATTTAAGTTTTTCCATATCAAAAATCATAATATTTATTCAAAAGGCTTATCCTGAGTTTATATGGTCTTTGAAAATGCAAAAAATACACAATATGGTAGAGTAAGTGCTCTCTTTTTATAAAAAAATTCTACTATTTCTAGTTTCATATTGGACCAAATAGTGATATAATAACTTCTGCATTTTATTTCAATACCTCAGCTACATTTCTCAGCCATGCAATGGGCACAAAATGGAACAACTTCCCATGAAACCTGGCAAATGAATGCCAAACTTGAGCTGTTTAGGTCTGTGTCTAAAAACCAAAAAAGCTGAAAAAAGAAGTGTGGGGAAGAAGTCATTAATAGTAAAGGGACATATATGAGCTAAATTATGGCTTGGGTTTCCAAGGGTGTTGAATACCTGTTGCTCTCTTTATAGACTGTGGATGTATCTGACTAGAACTTAAATAAAAATCACAAAAGTCGAAGGAAATACTGCTGTTGTGGCAACTAATTTCATGGTGTAAGGACAAAAAGTTTGATCCTGTGTTGACTGTGAGCATGAACTTTACTTCAGATATTCAGGTGAATGTACAGAAGATCTGATCCAGACATAAAAGGATCTTTCACTCCATGTTTTCTGTCAGTCTAGATATGTTTATGATTTCTACTTTAGATCTTGATTCAAGAACCATTCACAGATAATGAAGATTCTTTCCCTCCTTTCATTCCAACTGGCTTTTCAATCAGTTCAGTCATTAACAGAAGGTTCAACTTCCTACATCTTCTTCTGACCACTATCAGGTATTGGATAGCAGGTTAACCTTTGGACTGAGTCAATATTTCTATGTTCTTATGAAAGTATTTTTTTTAGAAAAGAATTTAAAAAAAAAGAAGAGGTAAACATGTTTCAGGTAATAGACAGGAAAAGGAGCATTTCTCTCTTCTACCACAAAAAAAGAAAAGAAGACCTAAATTCAGAAAAGATACACCAGATGATGTATAAGGGAAAGAATGGAGGTAAAAGCATCCATCAGACTGTCCAAGAATTTTCAGAAACCAGCCACCTCAGAAGAAAGCATAAGGCAAGAAAATCAATGGAAAAGTCAGCTACTAAAATGTGACTAAAAAGCGTACCAAGCAAATCTATTCGTCTTGGCTAATATCATACAATTACTATCTTAACTAGCAATGAGATGGAATAGATAGAGGTTTCACAGATTTTGCCCAAGCACTTCAAATGCAAATTAAGTTATAGTATTTATCCAATAGCTGATGCATTTGTTTAATGACCTAAAACGAACACAGTTTAGGACTTTTTTGGTCATTTTATTTCCTAGTGTTGTGAAGAGTGAGCACAGAGATAATCCTTTCTTGAGAAGAACACAAGTGAAATAATGTGATAATATGTTGTACCATGAAATGCTTTGATGACAATTTGTACTGTAATTCCCACTTCTGTACTGTAGTGGGAAATAACCCAAAAAAGCATGACTGAGTACTAAAGTAACTTTATACCACTTCCATGCTGGTTTATGTTTTCTTGATACAGGAAGTTAACAGGCAAGTTCTTTCAGGCATAGTTACACAAGATCTTCAAGTAAACTTCTCCTGTTTATTTAGAAAGACCTTTCTAATCCAGACTGGTTTAAACAGGAGCTCTTTCCTTCTCACGGTTCCAAATCCCTTTTCACTTAGCACTTGGCCCAAATGCTCGCTCTCTGTCAGATCTAGTGTGATGCTGTCAATACTCTTCTGCCATTACCCATATCTTTTAGACTTCATTCCTCTTGTTTCTTGTTATTTTGCTATGTAGACAGGGTTGCACGACTCCAACAGTTTGATACCCAGAGATTGGTTTTGTTATATCAATTTCTATGGAATTTCATTCCACTCACTGATTTAAATTCTGCCCAAACTTTTGCCATGCAGTCTTTTTTTTTAGTGCTGTCCTATTGTATCAGCTATATTGTTACACACAGGGTTTCAGGTACAGTTCAATATTTCAGAACTACTACTTTCAGTTCTTTCTTCTCTTTTTAGCACCCCTTAATGATCATTCCCTGCCTTGGACCAGTTTTGGGCTGGTTAGTACATGTACCTATCCCTTAACAGATAAGTGTTAGCAGAAAGTATATGATCTAATCTTTCTAGCATTGATCTAAATTTTCTAGCTTTTTCCCCATTTATCTGCAACAAAATTTTAAAATGGGACTCCTGCTCCCAAACAATTGGAAGAAAAAAAGTGTAAATTCTTAGTTTACAGTATGTCTACACTTCCCAATCTGATGTTTGTAGACCAACACAATGCAGCAAGTCCTATTTTTCTCAGAACTGAATTTAACTTAGAAAGTTGTAGCTGGATAAGTGCCATAAGAAGTAAAGCAAATACTCTACTGTTATTCTGAAAGTTGATGATCCACCCATAAAAAACATAAGCAGCTGATAAATGTCTAGAACAGAGTAAGGAGATGATATTTACTTTCTGATATGAAAAATAGGTGTCTGAATAAAATTGCATATAGAGTCTGTGTAATTGATAGTTAATCTTTTCTTCTTACCTATGTCTATACACCATTCCGTTTGAGAAGAGAATTCCATTTTAACATGTGTTCATAGTGTATCTACCATGAGAAAGCTCTAATCTTAATCTGGTTCTCTGGCCACAAAAGTACTATTAAAATACTAATCAATAAAGTAGCCTTTAGAAATCCCTAGGAAGAATGTGTAAGTGCAGTCAAGGAAAGAGTAATAGTAAACCCAATAATAATAGCAATCTTCTAGTTATTAATATATTATTCTAAATGTTGCAATATACCAGATAGCAGCCTTGATCCAGTTCAAAAGACACATGCTAAAGTGAAAAGTCCTTCCAATCAGCCCTGAGAGAGTTCTGCTAACCTTGTCTTGGTGGGAAGTCACTCTTTGCATATCTTAAGAGGATCCCTCTCCTTGGTGTCTTTGTTTATTTTACAAGGACCAGATATTTCTGTTCACTCCAGTGAGAAGAATAAAAAGGCTGAAATGCAGAAGTGGTTTGCAAAGTACTTTCAAAAGTACTGTCAAAACTTGACATGAAGAGCTTTTAAACTGAAAACAGCAAGCAAATGAGTTACTAATCTCAAATGTCTCTGTGTATAAGCTGACAGCTTCTGTCTGCCCCTTGCCTTTGCTTCCAAAATGCTTGCCTGATGTAGATGGCAAGAACCTCTCCAATCATGCTCTTTGGCTGTTCCTTCTGAAGCTGTCAGGCCCATCGCGTTTCAGTGCCTTCCCTCTGCTTTCTCTACACTGTGCAAGTGTCAGCTTGTGATGGGAAATCAGAGCAGAGGCAGCTGTGCAGCAGAATATGCCAGCTACATCAAGAATAAGAAAGAGAAGGTCAGGAAAGGAACCCTGGAGGATCTTACAGTCCAGATTACATCACAGGGACTGTGGGAGCAAACCAAATGCTGTGAAGCTCAGCCAGCTGCATGGTGGCTCTGAGAATGTTCTGTTGGGCTGCATTCAAATGGTTTTGGGGGTTTTGGGGTTTTTTTTCAACATGCTTACTTTCCTTCAAATAGTTTTATTACAAGAAAGTACTAGATCTTAACTGTCTCACATTATCCATGACACAGAAAACTAAAGACTACTTGAATTTTGCCAGGAGAAAGACATGAAGTCTATGTCTCTGACATACTGTGTTTAAAAACCACCTTTTTAAGCATAACTGCTATGAAAACTGTAACATACGCCCTGCAAATTTGATTTGGATTCATTGTGTACTATGCAAATGTGAGTGCATTTGTGAGTGAGTGAGTGTTTGTTCTTCTACGTTATCTCTACCACAAATCAAAATTGCTTTTATTAGCTCTGACCTTAATTACCACAAACAAAAAATATTGTCAGTCCAGGAGGGATTAACTTTCTCACACACAAATATCTGACATCTTTACGAGAGTTCATCTAATTTGTTCTTATAGTTTTTATTTGCTTCTGCTATTATTTCATATTTTTGGAAGCCTGCATTTTCGACACTGAGAAGTTCTGCAGATTAGTTTTATGGGCACATGGAATAACATTTTCTCCTTTGTCTTGTAGTTGTGCACTTGGCTTTGCATGGCAGCCATATTTACATATAAAAGCAGTCTGCAAAGATTTAATCCAATATTAATGTAAATTTGTTGTGCAATTCAGTACTTTGTAGAGAGACTCTTCTTACGTATGCAAATCCATTATATATATTAAATACTCCACTTCCGCACATTTCCTTAAATGAGCCACTGGATGAGGCTTATAATGAATGTCCTGGAAATGCAGCAGAGATGCAAAGGCACATTACGAAGTGAATAATTCAGAAAATGCATTCTTGCTTAAATTGGCATTTTAAATGTCATTTCAATCATCTTATATGTAATTTTAAAAGCCTCCTCCTTGAATTCTCTATTTACAAGAGCCCTGTCAATCATGACCTGTATTGCAGGGTGGGAGACTGCACCAGTGTCAGGCTGTTCTAATTTCCTCTAAGCCACCTTCCTCATCCCCACAGGGAGCACAAGTTTTCCTAAATGCCAATGTGCATTTGTATTCAGTGCTGCAAGGACATTTCTCTCATTGATTCCCTTCTGTGAGTGTGAGCAAGAGAGGTGGGGGCGGTGGGGCAGTTCTTCAGCTCTTCGTATGGTACCTAAGATTCCCAGTTCCAGAATTAAATTACAGAGAGAGATCCATAATATACGTTCAGTCACTACAATGACTCCCTTAGGGCTCTTGTTACTAATGGCATAGGCTCATTTGTGGAGATTTTCATGCAGCTTGCTTGAAAAGGCCGCAGCAATCCACCACTTTTCAACAAATTACAGGCCAACAATATGCTCGCCAAAGGGGTTGCTTGGCATGGAGCAGGTTATTTAGCCCTCTTTGGCTGGGAGAGAGTACATCATGAGAGAAGAGGACAGGGGAGCAGGAAGAAGGGAAAGGCAGTGATTTGTGGAAAAAAAAAAAAGGGGGGGGATGGAAGTAGACAATAACATAAATGAACTATTTACACTTTTAAACTATAAAGAATAAAGCTTTGGCAATTAAAAGAAAGCCTTCTTCTGGAACAAACCTCTTTATGTTAAGCATATGTGGATTTAAAAGGAAAGAGGCTTGTAAAATATCATTTTTATCAGGAAGGAAGATTCCCTTCCGTCAAGTCTTCATTCTGTCCCTGTGGTTTGTGGAGTGTAAATCATGGTGTGTTCCACCCCCAGGCAACTGACAGAAGATTAGAGAGGATGCATTGGGTGTTTCTGTATGACTGCCTTTACCAAAAGGCAATAAAGCTCCCACAGCACTTTGAATCACAATGAAAGAATACATGTTCCAACATCATAGCAACAGTCTTAATTCCTCCTTCCTGCCAAGATTCATCTTCCCACAATCACGTCATAGACTCTCTACAAGGACAGTCATTAAGACCTGTCCTGTCCAACCTCAATAAAGGTCTTGTGACATCTCTCTTTTTTCTTCTGTGCTCTGTCTTAGGGACATTTGGCTTCATGTTTGAATGAACCATGGCCTCAGGTTTTGAGACAGAGGACTGAAACTATTTTCCTCCACCTATTGGCTGCAGGCTACGGGAAGGTTGTCTCCTCTTTCACAGGTCACTACTGGGAGAAGTTAGGACAGAAGAAAGCTTAGGTCATTCCACCTGAAAAAGTGTCAGCTGACAGAGAGATTTTATCTTTGCGCTAAGACTTTCTTGTCTCCTAAACAAAAATTATACTCACATTTGGATATTAGGCTTAATAACTGCTCTTTTATGTCTCTGTTTACAGCTTCTTTTTTTTTTTTTTTTTTTTTTTTTTTCCCAGATATTAAAAGAGAGATTAAAGGGTGTTTTTTTATTCATCAGACTCAACAGTCACAGACACCTAAAATCCTTTGTTTGTCTTCTCACGTTGTATCCATCAAGACCTCAGCATGCCACAGAGATGAAGAGTGTGTGTGTGGACAGTTAATTCTTGTGGTGTTGGCACTGAGCAAAACAGAAGCTCAATCAGGGTTCATTTAAATTTTTCTTGCTACAGGATTGCTATATAAACAGATGATGACTATACAGGAGTGAGATGTCAGGGTTGAAGTGTAGATTCTATTTATAGAGAGCATGATGGGCATGACCATGGTAATTTTCTGAAAATTCAGGTAAATATTCCTTCTTCCTCTCATATACAGAATTTAAACATGTTTCAAGACTTTTACCTGCATACCTAGACTTTGGACCTTGACCTGATAAAGGCCCTAAGCATCTCTTTAACCAGGAGGGCAGTCCATTAGTGTGGAGCGTGTCTGTACAGATATTTGTCTGCATAAGGCAGAACACAGAAAAATGTAGGCTACCTCCAAAATCAAGCCCTTCGTGTTAAAATAGGTTTTATTAAAGCAGTTATCACTGAATTACGATCCACTCAAGGGAGCTACAAAACATTGTCTGCCAACATATGTTCTTTGTTAATGAAGACAGAGCAGGACTGTACTCATCTCTTTGGAGATAGTTTTGGACAGTCCATTAAAACAGTAGGTAGCCTATTAAAGGTGGCTTCTTTTAAAACTAATTGGGACAATTTTATAAAAAAATAATTTCATTAAATCTGCAATGATTTTCACTGCTATTTAACATTTCAAGAACTTAATAAAATTTTGGGGTGTAAAAGGAAATGTCAAATCCCACAAAATATTTAGCATATAGTGGTGAAGTGTAGAAGGATCAAGTTCAAGAAACGTCTGCCTAATCAGGAAAAAAGCTCTTCATGGGGGGGAACATGGTCTTTTGACTTCTGTGTTCCTGGTTTAACTCACTGAAATAATCTGTATCATTCAAATCTTTCACCTCTGCCTCTCAAATTGAAAACAGATGTTTAAACAAATTCGATTTTAATGCAGAACAACAAATACATATAAACCTTCCACAGTTGCTGTAAAATTGAATCGTCATCCTCCAGGCAACATTAAACTCTAGCAAAATTTTCATTCAGTAATGCAATAAACATAATTGTAGCATATGAAGGACAAATGCATATTTAGGTAATATGTATATGGTACTTTGTAGACAGAGGCAAGTGACCTCTGCCTGCACTTTGTGCTGGCCAGAAGCCAGGTGGATGTGATTAGCACAGTGTTGAGCCAGAACCTGCACTAATAAAGCTTCCTGATTGTAGAGGCTGTTACTAGGGCTTAGTTCCATGCTAACGATGCTTGCACAGTTTCTGGTTACATCTGTGTTAGTGTTTTAGATCAGATCAGAGTATGAATGGATTTCTGAAATGAGTGTCCTGGTCATCTCTGCTCACTGTGTATGAGCAGTCTCTAAGCACTGGGTTTCATTTTGAATGAAATGAAATGGGAAGGTTTGATCTCAAAAGTGCACCGAAAACAGCACAGTTGCTACTGAGCACTCAATTTACAGGGTCAGACTAGAGGTAATATGAGGTAGAATCCCCTAAAATGTGTATAGTGTGGACACTGAGTCCTCAGCACCCAGTGTTTTGCTCTGCGAGTCTGCTTATCTCCAGCCTCTCTTTTTTGTTGATGGAGGCACAGTATGAGTGGCTCAGTCAGGTATACTTAGGCTGTTGTGGTCCCTGGAAAGGGAAGAAAGTTAATGCAAATCATCATTATAACAAAGAAATACAATTATTAAATTAACTTAAATTACATTCAATATAATGAAGAAATATAAAGAAGAAAAGCAAAGAGATGGAGGGAAATAAAACAATGAACCTTATGTCTTTGGATATGGTGCCCAATGTCTTCATTTGCAGTGAAGGCTGCAGAAGCTCCTCCAAGGTAGAGGAAGCACTTACAGATCCAGTAGCATCTGGGGCTCTCAGCCACAGGATAGACTGAGTCCTGTTACTCTATATGAAATTGTTGGCTTTAACTGACACTGGTTGTTTGGTTTGCTTTTTAATTTTTTTTTTTCCCCATAGAGGGCTTGAATATGCTTAGGCAAATTTAAATGAGAAAAAGAAACTGGAAGATTTATTTTTTTTCTAAAAAGCAAAACATCAAACAAAGAACAGTTCAAAAAAAGAAGTTATCAGTCTAACAGCTGTACAGCCACAATAACACATGAGAAAGGAGAATTAAAAATAGCTAGTTTTGAAAGAGTATTTCGTTGCATTGCAAAAACACAAACATGACAAAAATTCCATTTTATCAAGTACAAATTGCATGAAAGTTCTTTCCTCTAGAGAGCTGATGCAATCATTTGTTAACAACTGTTTTAAAACAATTTTAAGCGCATCAAAATACAAAACCTTTCATGGAAACAAGACCAAGTCCTGTTGCGAAATGGAGCAAGTAGAAAAACTTTATTTTTATATACTTATTAAACAGGTGCAACCACTTTTGACAAGTGATTTTAGTGAACTCACTATAAGGCTTACAAGCTAACATAAAGCATAGCTTGAGTGAGAACAGAAAAATTCATCCCCAGCTTTTTTAAAGTACCATAATGACATATCTGACATTCTTAAATCTTGTGAATAGTAGCTATCTCAGAAATTACATGGTTAGTCCTCTTTTTATGTGGAGTTATTTGTTCTTTTTACTTTAATTAAGAAGTAATTGTCTATCACATATAAATAGAAATTTTATAACTTATTCTACCATTGATCAAGATACCATCTATACCTGTGGGAAATATTAAGAAATATCATTAAACCTGATAGTAGAGCTCTTGATCTCATGTTTGAGTCAATTTTATTGAAGTAATTTAAACAACCACTTTAAGAGTATACAAAAATGCCAAATTGATGGGATGGTTTCCTTAATAGCTCGAGTGCATAATTATTTTATATTGTATATTTGTAAAGAACAAAGCTGAAATGCTAACTTCCTTTTCCCCAAGGCCACTGTAGACTCAACTAGTTGTCACCATTTGCTCAAGTGTTGAGATTTTTTTAATTGTCTTAACTAAGATTCTGCTACTGGATTCATAAATTAGAAATAGATCTGGTTTATTAAACATATAGCAATTCAAAACCACAGAACTTGCTGCCGTTAGTGTGTATGTGCTACCTGCATCAACAACCAAGTGACAAGGCAGATCAATTACTTTGGATCTTTTCTTTCCTGTCCAATTAGAAGCTGTTCTCTACATGGAGTTCAAAATATTCCGTGAAAACTGGGTTTGTTTGAGATTTTTTTTCCCGTTTTTAGCTTTAGCTATTACTGGCACACACTCTCAGTCCTATGTGTGGCTTAAGGTTCTGATTTCTCTCTGTATAATGAACAATACTGCATCTAGAAAGTCAGCAAGGTTTTTCTCCCTGCACAACTTCCTATGATGACACCTTAGTTGAAGATCATTCTTATGACGCAGGTACATTTGATCAGAAAGGCTGAGAAATTCCTGGCTCTTTGGAATGGTTCCTGCTGAAGAGAATTATGCCACAGCCCAAGAGCAATTGATAAAGCAGCAGAAGGTGAAGCAGATGCAATGAAAGAAAAATGAACAGGTGTCTGGCACTAGGAGAAGCAGGAGTTGGTTTTCCTCTCTGTCTGGTGTCTAGAAGAGATAATGGCAATACACAGCCTTGCCAAGAATGTGTTGTTTACACAGTGTATGTACACCCACCTGCTCCATCTGAAAATGAGCTTGTGAACTCACCTGACTGAAAAGAACAGAAAAAAAAAAAAAGATTGATGTGTTCCTGCATTGTGCCTGTTGAACTGACAAAAAGCATTACAGAAAATTAATAAAATCCACATGAGGGAATATCAATGTCCTTACAGTTTAAATGAGATTTTTGAATTGCTGTGTATGTCTCTTGCATCCCTTAGTTTGGACGTGGATGTGAATATATATATATCTGATACAACTGTTGCACAGTTTACCTTTCTTTTCATACTTTCCCTTTTCTGTGGAGGTGTTAAAATCAGCAATGACAGAATGAAGAAACATGTGTTTGGTGTATTTTGTGTCACAAGACATGAAGTACAGAAACTCATCTAGTTAGCGACAGAGAGATATGTCCAGACAACTAATTAAGCATCTAATTAAAATCAGCTGCTAGAGAAGTTATGGTAAAGACTAGGTGGAAAGTGAGTCAACACTTTGGCTGTAGGGTACCTGAATGAGAGATGGTTTCTTTAGTTTAAGAAAATGTGGGTGGTTCAAGAAAATTGAACCTGCCCAGAAATTTGACTATGAATTTATCTCTCTCTGTTTGCTGATATCAATCTCTTTCTTCTCATAGCAAGTTGATATTTTTAAACAAGAAGCTGGCTTGAAAGAAAAAAATGAAGCTTTAAAAAACTGTTAAAAGAAGTTTTGCAAACATGTAGAAATACCGAAAACAGAAAATTTGGAAAAAAACAAGTACTTTCGCTGATTAGTTTTGATTTAAAAGAAAATTACAATATAGTTAAAAATATTTGGCAAAAAAATACTGAGAAGACCATATTTTACAATGAGATGTTGCATCTTTGGTGAATTTCCTTATTGATTTAGATGTATGGTAGATATTCCTAACCAACAGCTATAAAGTGCTATATAAATCTATACACTGAATATCTGGCAGGACAATCATAATTTCAGGGTAAAGTAAATGTTCTAAAACTGGACTGATCTCCAGAGCTGTATTTGCTGATCTTCTTATTTCACAATGACAGTAACAATCTCTTTTGGCTCTAACCTAAGCTCCCTCTAAGCACTCATTAGCAGATTGTTCTCCATCATTGCAATGGCAGAACATATATAAATAAAGAAGGTGGGAAAAGGTGAAGAGCTGAATTTAAAACATGATATTCTGAGAGGGTGACGCTCAACTTTCTGAATTCTGACTAAATAGGCAATACCAACATAGGTATTCTAATGTAGGAATTGGGCAAGAAGGGAGTAAGAGGGGACTTCCACAGCCCACATCCAGAGCAGATGAACAGCATCCTTTCCCACTTTGTAAGTCTGGGGTGAAGTTTCAATAGCTCAAGGTGGGCACATACTTTGGATCTTGTGTTGATGACCTGTCCTGCCACAACCTCAGCCTTTTATAGAGATCATCTGCATGGAACCAGCAGTCATCAAAATCTCCCTGCTCTGTTGATTAGCATGTGAACTGCATCTCCCCTTGCTGTATTACACAAATTTGCCTGTCATTTAGCTAAGGCTAAATTTAAATTCACTAGCAGTGGCTATGGATTTATAATAGCTTAAATGAGGCTATAATTTGGTCTATTAACTTTGTACAGCTGACTACCAAGATATTTTTCTTTTCTGAGTCAAAAATTCATGCTTCTCTTTGAACAAAATTTCAGCATCTGCCAACCTTTTAAAAAATACAGACTGAAACATATTTAATAAATTTTATGCTAGTAAATATCTTGATAAACTGTTTGTTCTTTTTAAGAATTAACAAGCCATACTTGTGTCTCCAGAAAGGAAGTACTGAGAAATTATAATGTCTAATCTTTCATGTTTCTTCTCATCAGAAAAACATACAAACCAATACAATATTCTGAGTTACTGATGTGGGAGTGAAATTGTTCAATGAACGACTTTTAACAGGGAACACAAACAGTGGAACAAATTTATTGTAAAAAAAAAATCAATACAGAAATGCAGTACACAAATTGACCAAAGACAAGATTTTCCTTTTAAGTACATATACTACAGTTCCTTTAGCATTTTAATAGCCTGGTGTATATACACTGAACCAGCACACAATTCTAGCAGATCGAACACATTACCTTTTGGGTGGCTTAAACTATCTTTTCACTAATTATACTCAAGGCTTTTGGAGGGAGGGAATGGAAAAAAACACATCCTGTTGATAAAGCTCAGTGGATCATTTTGTTCCTTTTCCTTTCTTTATTCCTTTAAAAGTCTGGAGATTCACTCTATTTTTATCCTTTAAAAAGTAAAAAGCAGCCACAGCAGAGGATGCATTTTCACATTTCACATCATCGCCAAGAAATACAGAGCCCTGACAACCAAGATAAATGAACAACAAACCCAAAAGCAGTGGAGAAGGGTCAACTCCATTTGACTTATGTGCCATCATAGAGAATGGTGGGTCACACAATCTGTTCTTTTGTTTCTGAAGCTACCAAGTGGAAACTGGATAGGATAAATGTTTCCCTGATTTCAAAATACAGAAAGAGGAAGACAGCTTAGAAACTAAGGGCTGGCTGTGCCAGGGACTTGTGTCTATTACCGACACAAGCTTGATTCATTTGCTTAATCTCATAGGTTCAGGAGTACCAGCAGATAGTCAGTACATTTTCGGTGTCAAATCATTTCTTCATTTACAATCAAGTCCTGGTTTCCTTAGCTGAAGAGGAAACCCATCAAATTTTATTTAACCTAGAGACCTGCTGCCAGAAGTAAGACTGGGTGTAGGGGTCCCAAGACTTGATTTTCTGTGGTTTTAGTTGTGTTGAAGGTAAGAATATTCATGCTCGAGAATGTTCTTTTCCTCTCTTATCTTACTTATCTCTCTTCTCTCTCTCATGCTTTGCAGAATATAACAACACTTTCATTATAAGATTACCATATTTAGGCAAAATACACTCTCCTCTTTCCCCTTCCCAAATGAGGATGTATATTTTCCTGATCATGCAGAAAGTTGGCAGTTTTCTTATAATGGGAAACAGGAAGCTGTAGTCTAAATGATAATACCAATTTGCTGCATCAGCTAGTCAGGAATATGATCATGAAGTCTTGGTCTCAGAATAGGAAAGATCAGAGAAGGGAAGAGCTGCTGTTAGACAAGTGGGATAAATTAGTATGGAAGATTAGTCAGTGATTAATGTTTCAAAAGTTGTTTTTACACTGTTACAATTATAGATATATACTTATCTTCCCTTCCTGGCTTGTCTCTATTTATGGACAGCAATAACATGAAAGGGAACAGAGAGAGAAACTGGGATTTGTCAAAATGTTGATTGTGCAATCAAGCTTAATGCATGGAGAAGTTTTGAACATCAGAAAAAGAGGAGAAAGGAGGAAGTGAGCAATGTACAAAAAGTCAGATTCTTTATTAGAAGTTAATGCCTCCACCATGTTCCTTAAGGGCTCTTAACTCCATTCTAACTCCAGCTCTTTTGTCTGAAGCACAAAATACAATTATGGCAGTAATAAAGTTTTCTTCCAACTAGCCATCATGCTATGTTCTGGCACTATTATATACATTATCTTCATTGTTTACATCCTTAACATTAACATACACCAGCGGGACATCCTCTCTTTAGGTCAATGGAACTAAACTGTCACTGCTTTTATATGAAATGAAAGGGTCCCACTTTTTCTCCCAAAATCTTCTTCATGTTCCTGTTGATAATGCATGTTCCATGATTGCAGTGATGCAATTCATGGAAATCATCTTGCTGCAAACTGAGTGTTAGTTTTCATCTTGATTTGTCTTCAGCTTCAATGCTGATCCAAAACTCTTTAGTGATCTAAGAAAAATATAGTGGCAAAATGATAACAAGCTAGACTGATAGCAGATAACTTCCATATGCTAAACATTAGTAATTGCAATCGAAGGTGTAAATAATTTAGCCCTCTGATTGAAATTTCCTAAGGCTGAACACAAAGCAACAAAGAAGGACTGTTCAGTGAAGTTACAACATCATTGCAAAATGAGTGCCAAATTGAGGAAAGCAAGATATTAGGCAGGATTAAAAAAAAAATAAAAGAAAAATATTATGGACAACACTGTAGCATTTTTTCCTGTGAGCGTGTTGAAATGCATACTGCCTCCAGTGCAGATTATTTCATTTCAAAAAGAACACAACAGAAATAAATCATTTTCACATATTGAACAATACCTGTAATCAACTAATAAGATGTAAACTACCCCTCTTTTTACCTCACCCTGTACCTTTCCCTTTAGCAGAGTGAATGCATTGGTAATTCAGTTTTGGACATTGTTATAAAGGTGATCTTATCTCCATTTAATTGAAATTCATCCTTCAGAAAAATGAATAGAACAAGTTGGGAATATCCTTCTAGCACTGCAGAATAGATAAACATAGTATTACCCTTATCTGAATCATAAACTCATAAAATAATTTTGATTGGAAGGTATATGTGAGGGTCATTTAGTCCACTCCTCTGCTCAAAGCAGGATCAATTAGATTACTTTTCTCAGCATTGTGTTCAGTCACGTGTGTGATGTATCTCCAAGAATGGAGATTAGACAACCCCTCTGGGCAATTTATTCCAATAATTCCAAATTCTTTCCTAAGAGTTGCCTGGAATGTCCTTTGGTAGAAGTTATATCCACAGTGTCCTATCATACCACCATGAACCTTCAGGAAGAGCCTGTCTTCTTCTCAATATTTTCACATCAGACAGCTGTAGATACTAACCAGATCTTCTGTCATCCCCCCTCTTAAGGCTGGATAAATCTAGTTATCACAGCCTCTCCTTAGATGCCATGTGCTTCAATGTCATCATGGTGGCCCTTTGCTGGACTCACTCCACAATATGTCAATATGTTCTACTGAGTAGGCCCAAACTAGACTAAATTGGCCAGATCTTGTTATTGTATAAATTCTATGTGGTTTGTGCGCAAGATTGTATATTTGCATCCAGCTCGTTTCCAGACCATGCAAGTTGTCCTACATTCATATATGGTTCTTTTTGCTTTAGTGCTGATTTTGCAGCATCTCATCAGGAACCTCTACTTTAACATCAGGTTTCATAATGTTTCCTCTTCCGAGCCTGCCAGGTTCTTTTGACCCGGGTGCACTGTAATTTCATCGGTTCATTGTTGTGGCCAGGCTTTTGAGAATTGTTTCCATCTCTGTATTTTTTTTTTTTTTTCATGTTGCATGATAATGAATAGCAGTACAAAGGAGTGAGACAGGACAGTTATTCACACATGCTGTCACCAGGTGCTGTAAGCCACTCTTAAATCACTGCTTTGAGTTCTGCAGGCATGCACCTTCTTCTCTCTGGCAGTTAGTTTAATTTCCGTTCTGCTTTTTATAAATAGTCTGTGAATGGAGCCTAATATTTGTCGTGGATACTTGAGTTAAATTTATATAGAGAAATACTAAAATGACTATCTCCTCTTCCATCCAGTTTGACTTTTCTACAGCTGGTGAAAAACTGGTTGGGTCGGGAATAAATCATGTGTTTCAAAGCTACACAAGATTTTGACATCTGTGGTGAAAGAAGTATCAAAATTAAGGAAACCAAAACAAACTTAAACCCCAGCTGCAAATTTCCAGATCGTTCTTTTTCTGTAGAGTGTCAAATTTGCTACCTCAAAGTCCAATTAGAGTTCATTTTCTATGCAGTCCTGCAGCTGTGAGAAGTTGAGTGAATTTGCCAAACAGCTAATGAAAATTTTCACTGAAATAGATGTTGTTTAAACAGACACAGTTCAATGACTTTATCTGCTACTGCAAAGATAGTTTTGGATTCTAGCTTTTTAGAGGTTTAGTAATTATTTATTCTAGGGGCCTCTTTTAGGTGTCTAACAAGGTTGTTTGACTCAGGAAGGAGTGACATTTTTGAGTGGCTGCACAAGTTTTCTGATGGGATTTAAACTCCTACAGAAAGTCACTCTGAGATCAGACAGAAGTCAGAAATTATGAGATTATTGGTATATGAAATAGGTGCTGGAAAAAGAATGAGAGCACAGAAGGAGCAATATCACTTGAGGAGACATTTCCTTTAATTTTGGGGAGACTGAAAGTTACCAACCACCAAGGTACTGTAACTTCTCTTTGAGTCACTGTAAGGTAAAATGCATTAAACACCCATATGTGTATGCTTTAAGGAGAGAAGTAGGAGTAGCTGTAAGAGGGTCTTCCTTGTCTGCACTTCATGTATTTATTGCATAAGACACCAATTAAATAGAAGTGGGTCATTTCTGAGATGGCATGAAATCTAAAATTTCAAGGGTAGTTAATTTCAAGGAAATATTAGTTTAGAAAGCCTTGTCAGGCATGAGTTTGTAGCGACCGAATTGGGGAAACAGAGAACCACTCCTTCAGGAGAAGATAATACCCTTGAGAAAATAGTAGGATGTGCACTTTAATACATAAATTTCTATTTACATGTGTTGTAGGAACCATTAGATTTTTGGCATTCCTCATCCTTCGTCTCTGCAGTACTTTTTTTTATGTTTAAGCTGAATTTTACTTGTGAAGGTAATGCCTCATATTCTGTGTAGGCCAGGAATAAAGAAAGGAAAGAGAGAAACATTATCTGAACTCATTGATGATAAGATGTATATTATGTTGGTATTTTTGTACGTCTTCAGTTCCTTTCTCCCTGTTCAAAGACTTGTTGGTGTCCAAACTGCTCCAAACCTGAGTTAGATAGGAAAGCCATTTAGAAATCTCCTTTTCTGTAAGCACAAGCCAAAGAGCTGAATGTCTGATGAATTTTAAGCACAGAAATAAGACCTAAGAGACTCAGTGTGACTTATGAACTGGTGAATAGTAAAAAAAATGTGCTTAGTGGAAATCAGTGCTGTTGATTCAACAAGTACACTTGCACAAAATTCACAAAATTCACCTGCTCTTTTTCAAAGTAAAACCATAATGCATTATTGATTCAGTGACTGACTTTTTTAAAAGTTCATTCTGTGAACTCCCAAGCCCTCCTACAATGATCCTGTGGCATCCTCCCATGTGAATATTCATGTAGCTCTGTCCCCATTCTAAGTTTTTGTGTGAACATCATTAACCTCATTAATTGCTTGTGATAGTAGCACAATCTTCACCAGAATGTTGAACATTCTTAAAACAGCCTCTACTCTAAAAGGAAGAAAGAATATCATGGCAATGAGTAATGTACATGTGGTAATATATCCATTTAAAACTAAAAAACCTACACATTCATAGACTCAGAGCAAAAACAAGTGGAAGTAAAAAATAAAGATTGCAAAAAATATTATAAAACTGTAAGTTATTTCTCAGAAATGCATTAATCTCACCTTGTTACTCCAGAATCTCTCCCTGTCTGCTGCAGGCAGTGGTACAAAGTAGTTGATAGCTACAGTTTGAGATATAGACTGACACTTTCTTCTGCAGCAGTCATGAGTGAGTTATTCCAATCTGTGCTAGCACAGCTGGAAAATTTACCTTCACACGGCTGGAATTCCATTTCAGTCTGTCATGATACACTACACTGCGTCTGCTTCTTCATGAGCTACAGCATTGGTTCAATGTGTTCTCTAAGGTTTCTGCCATCACAAATACAGTTACTAAAGTCATCTATTAAAAGTAAGTTGAGGTTGAAATGCTTTGATATCAAAAAATGTATTATTTTGTAAAGAGCCAGCTCTCTCAGAGTTAGAAAAGCTTACATAATAGCTCTGATTTTATTTAATTTCTCTTTTAAGTTTTTACAACTGCCTTTTTGCAGGTAATTTATATTGTTCCTGGGCCAGATGCATTTTAAATTTATCTTTCTTAGTACTTAAAAATGTGTGGTTTGACTTAGCTTTTATTTACTTCAGTTCAAAGGAATAGAAGAATCTAAAACTTATTCATAACAATTTTTCCAGACTTCATTCACCCTGATAATTGGTTGCCATGAAGGGTATAAACAGCAATTAGTTAATACACATAATTCCATTAAGTCAGCAAGAAAGCAACAACAAGGCCTGGAGGCTGTGCCAAGCTCAAAGTTAGGTTGTAAGTTAAGCTTCCAGTAGTTCAGCTTCTGAATATGAAACATAGTTTCATTTACACAACTTAATTTCTGAATTCCATACATAACTGCTATCAAGAATGTGAATTCAAGAAATAGTTTTCCTCATGTGATTTCAAGTGGTAGTTTTCCTCTATTTCCTTAGTGCAAAAGTTTAAAATGATAGAGTTATAACAAAAGTT
Organism: Scolopax mira; assembly: GCA_004320125.1. Classification (NCBI taxonomy): domain Eukaryota; kingdom Metazoa; phylum Chordata; class Aves; order Charadriiformes; family Scolopacidae; genus Scolopax; species Scolopax mira. The sequence continues at coordinate 278,233 of BJBW01002039.1, forward strand.
GTCCTCACTATTGTTGTTGACACTCAAACATCATAAAACAATTCTTTCTATTTACCCCTCTGTCTTTCAAACATTAAGCAATAGAGATGCTTGCTTTGACTGATCCTGGAATCTCCATCTTTTCCCAAATCACTTTTGATTTTCTTTTCTAGAGTTACCTGTCAACTGGTGTCATAAAACATATGTTCTATAGTAAATCATATATGTTCACAGCAGAGCTGAGTGAAAGGCATGTCTTGTGTGCCTTCAGCTCAGGCCTTCTGGGGTCAAAATCACTGTGTTGCTCACATTGTTGTCTTTGTAATATAGGTAGAAGCAGAAAGCACAGACAGGAGCAGAAACACAAACGAAGCCATTTGTTTGCAATTAATAAAACTAGCAATAATGTGACTAAAGTAAGACCTGTAATATTAGCTTTTTTATCTCAACTTTTAATGTTGATTCTTGTTGCTGTATGTGGCAGATTATAGACATGACTATCATTTCTTATGTATGTATTGACTTTTTTCCTCTTTAAACGGGCTAGCCAAACCTTGTGTCTGTTCAATATGAACTGGGCCGTGGGTGTTAAAATGTTATTTACAATGTCTTTCCATGTGCATCAAGGAATGAGCCACACCATGGTGAGCACAAAGAAATAAGCTTTCACTTGTGTAGGCAGGTTATGGTAACTACTGTAAAATTGCTTGAGTTTATAAATAGGAAAATGCATTATCCTGCTGTGGAAAATGCAAACATGTTCAATAGCAGAACTATCCTTTACATTTTTCACAGGTTAGAAAGCCAAAGATGGTGACCAGCTCTATAGTAGGAAGTCTATTTTTCACAATTAAAAAGCCAATTTTTAAAGTATTAAGTCCACACAACATTTAGAGCATTCAAATCCATTTAGCTCACTGTGTTTTGCTGTAATAAAATAATACCCTTTCAAAAATAGAATTTTATAATTTAAGTGACAGATTCAGTGCTGTGGAATACTGACTTCAAAGGCTTCAGAACTAATCAACAGAATGATAATTTTAGTGGACATTTTGGGGAAGTGTTAGAGGAGACATTTCAAAATCACGAGACACCGAACGTGGGACTCACTTTACTTAAGTAGGGACACTTAAAAGTATGGACACTTGTAATATGTATAATCATTGGCATTAGTGCTATGGAAACAGAGAGCTTTTTCCCCATTCAAAACCGATGGAGGAAACAGCAATTCTTAGTTGTTTCTACATTGTCTATACAAACATCCCAGGCCTCAAGCTTAGTCAAGACAATTAAGTTGCAGATAGCCAGAGACTGAAGACGTTTGAAAGTCAGTATAATCAATTGTGGTTCGCCCTTCTACGAATCAGTCCATGGAAAGTTTATCTTCTGGGGGCTGATATCATAGTGCCTTTCTAGACAAAAGGCTGCTGTTTATTTAGAATCATAGAATGGTTCAGATTGGAAGAAACCTTACATATCATCGTGTTCCAGCCCCCCTGCCATGTTTAACATCATATCTATTTTTTGCCCAGTGTCAATATTGATGGACAAATGTCTATCTCCTTTAGATAGAAGCGTGACTGTCAGTTTACAAGTCTGCATATTTTTCAGTGTATAAAGAATACTGAGTTTAATACCACTCTGCTCTATTGCAAGGAATATTTCACACAAAGTGGCATATCAATTTGTCTACAGTGAAGTACCATGTCAATTGGTATAGATTGTTGAGCAAGAAAATAAGTTCCCCTCAGGGATATCCATACCCAGGTGCAGTTTATATCTTTTGGAAGTGGTATTTTAAAAATTATCAATTAATGTATTTATTAATTGGGATTTTCCCTGTTTTCTGAAATTGGACATCATTATCTGTATTACACAGCCTCGGTAGTATAAAGCATGTACTGTTTGTGGTAAGTGATTTACAATAAAGACTTGGCATTAGGATCTTGGTGAGCACTTAGTAACACATAATTGTAACATACACTTATTATTCAATTTAGTGTTTTTGTCATTTTGCATTTCATACCCTGGAGAGAGATTTCAAAATGAAATAAAAGATGATGCTAAACATGAGGTACTTCAGCATACAATGCCATTTTGAAACTAAGCAGATGAACCAAAACCAAAAAGAATTGTCTTTACAGCATGAAGTCATTATCATTCCCTCTTTTGAATTCTACAATGAAAAGTCATGTAAGTAGCAGTAAATCCTACATGTTTGACTACACTAGCTAATTAGCAAATAATTATGCCATGGCATTTTGTCAAACTTGCTGGTGCTCCATGAATGTGCATTTCAAATTTAGTACATAGAACATTAAATTATTTCTTGTCATTTGTTGCTTTTCACATGTGTTTTGACTATTTTCTAGAATAAATAAATAAATAAACCCCAGTTGATATATGGCATAGAAAGTTTCTGTGCTTTAATTAGTTTTGAAAAGTGTAGACAATTGAATTACCACAAAACTCTTTGCAATGTTTATATCCTTTTCTTTTTTTTAAAAAAAAAAAAAAAAAAAAAAAAAAGTCAAGCAGTTCAGGCTGAGAGAATTTTCTGAGAGAATTTTCTGATATTTATCAGCCACAAAAAGATTCTACTGACCACATAAGAAGCTGTAAAAGAAATGAGTGAACCCTTCTCTCTGGCTATTGATTCAGATTTAACTTGCTCCAGCATATGTAACCCTACCTCTGGGGTTGATACTTTGATTTATTTAATTCAGGATTGTCAGAAAGTATTTGTGAGACACTTGTTTAAACAAACACAAATTCAGGAACATGTGGGCAGTAGAAATAAATAAAATAAACTAAGGTTTGATGCATCAGAGTAATTAGTCCATCTGTTGCATTTTATATTCTCTTATCAAAAGCCTTTTCTGACACACAATCAACCCTTCAGATGCTCTGCCTTTATATAATCAGTTACACATGGCAGATGGTAAAATTATAAACTTGTCTTTGCTCATATTGTATTAGGCAAATTCTAAATTTAGCATGAAATCAGGGGGAGCCTACTGCAGTTCTACAAAAACGGAGCTCAAATAGAGGTCACACTCACATTACCTCTATGTGCTGTGGACTTGGACAATACTTGAGGAAATACATTATTTACATCAACAACCTTCAGTTTACTGTTCTGACTTGTAAGTCAGAATCTACTTTCATGGACAGAATATGGCCTGTATTTGCAAACTATGAATGCAGTATTAGCTCTGCTTTAGGTACACGGGAAAATTCTCACCCTGTGCTCCTTCAGACAAGAGTCTTTGAGTGAGAAAACACTCTTTTCGTTTGAATGAGGACCAGTGTCTGCTCTTTGAAAACCAAATCAGGGAAGTTCAGTAACATTGAAAAGATTACTGGAAGAAGTCAGGACTCTATATGATGCCTAGCCTTTTCCCTGTGTACAGTTCACGCCCCTGTAAATATTTGAGGCATTCTTCTTCCACATGGTTTTAATTATTACTATTTCTATGCTATCACTCTTTCTCTATCCTTCTCCTTCTCCTTCTCTTCTTTCCCTTTTAATCATCAGGTTTGATTTGTGGTTTTTTGACATCCATGAAAAAATGTTCTAAGACCTAAGGTTAATATTCTTAGCACCATTGAAAATTAAAAGTTAAAAAATTCCAAACTTGGAAAGAAATTTGAGAAAGCACAGCATTTATAAGTGAGTATATTTTTTAGGTAAAATCATTATTTTAATGGTTTTTATTTTATTTTTCTAACTGTTACTGCATTATTGAGATGCAAGACAGATAATGTTAATGAAAATGAAGGAATCTTATAATGAGTGGGATTGTCAATATCTAATCACTAGAATTTCAGAGGCAAGACACATGGTGGCTTTTGTCTTAGTTGACTTTGATCAACTGTATTCCATTAGTTTTCTGGTTTAAACATTCTGCCAAAAGAGTTCACATATTTAGTGAAAGACAAATTATTTTAAAATTGTGAAACACTGGAGGAACTCTTTTGATAAGTTTTCCTCTTTACGTAAACACTACCACAACATGTTAAAGGAAGCTTTAAATGAAAAATTATTATGCATTAAGCAGCAGTTACAAGACAATTTCTAATTTAACATTTTAAAAAATCACTAGAGGCTGTTATATGAAATTACTTTCCAAGGAATTGAAGGTTTTTATGAGCGGATTTCCAATAAAATTTTATCAAAGGTGTAGCCATAGCATTTGAATAAGTTCTTATTATAAGTAGTTAGTATCGTGCTTGCAGCTTAATACTTTAAAAATATGTAATACTTAATCTAAACTAAGTAAAGTGTGCTATATATATGTATAATTATTCATGCTACAAATGTTTTACTATCTGTTTAGAGTACAGATGTGTTTGTTTCTAACCTGATTTTCTAACAGAGTTTCCCAAAGTATATTAACTTTTTTTCCAAATTTACACCCAAAAATTACAATTAATCATGCTATTTAGGAACCAAATATATTGTTTAACCTGTTCATTTATCCTTTGTTATGTTCTAGTGCGGATTTCCAGGAAGTGAATTAATTTATTTGAATAAACAGTGTAAACATGCACTACAGCAAAATATTTCTGTCTTCAAATCATGCTTCAGATATTTTTCATTTGCAAATGCTGATTTGTTTCAACTGTGAGACTACACATGCAAAGGAATTAAAAAGCTACAGCCTTGTTTCTGCATGTAACTCGAAATATCTGACATAAATTTGAAAATGCATAAGTTATTCAGCTCTGGCTTCAGAGTTTCAGAGAACAGTAAATATATGCATTTGTCTCTCAACAACCCGAGGAACCATTTTGCTGTACTAAGAAAAAAACCCCACCTCACCTAATTTTATAGCTGTTGTATATAAAACAGCTGGTTGGATTGACTTTATATGCAGCTGGAGAACAAAGAAACATCATAAAACAAGGGTGTGCATCTGTGTGTGCATGAGAGTATCTGTAGTGAATACTGGCAAATTAATTGTATCAAACTGGGAAAACTCAAGAGAAGTAGTTTGTGGTCAAGACAGTAAACTGGAAGATAATTAGATGAAAAGCTGGCCTCAATGTGGCAATTACTATTTTGGGTTTTTTAGCTTAAAGAGTTAAGGTAGAAAAATACAGAATAAAGGCACCATTTTTTTTTAAAAAAAAACCAACCAAAAACCACAATGCCTCTGGTCACATGGTTTTATATCAAGAAGAATCCAGGGGAGTTATAAAGGCTGACATCTCTTTGCTGATACTGTAATTTTAGAATGATTGTTTGTTGGTCTAACTCTGTTGGCAAGAGTAAGCCAAGGCATTAGTTATTGGAGATCTTTTAGGACAGGGACCAGACAAATTCCAGCAGAAAAATCTATTGATGGCTATTAATCACTGGATGGCAGGGAGAATATCCTCAGGAACTAACACTAAACTCTTTCTATACCTCAGCCCCTGTTACGCCTATTATCAAAGACAGCTTAGAACACCAGATGAACACTTTAGAAGAATTCTTCCAGCTACAGATTCAGATTCCCAACTGCGAATATCTCCAACATAGCTGTCTGCATTTCAGATTTGTTACAGTGAGTGGAGATCTAGTCAAACAGTCTGGAGTATCATTTTGCTGGCCCGCATGCGCTTTCAATTGTAACAGCAGTTTGTTTTTTGCCAGTATGTACTGACAGATCATTTCCTGCCCTCCCTGAAGCTATTATCTGTTTCTCTGTATTCTCAGTTTTTATTTGAAAAAAAAAAAAAGGGTAAATCTCTAAACATTGTGTTTGTGAAGTTTAGACGTGAATTGAATAAAAAGAACACAAAGATATGAGCAGAAGGAATGAACCAACTCTGAGAGATGTGATACGGCCTTCCCCCCTATGTAAAGAGTCAGTTTCTTGCAGAAGAAAATGTATAGAAAAAATATGAATTTAGCAGCAGTTATAATTCTCAAATATATTCTTCCCAGGAAGCTTTCTTAACTTCTGCACCTTAAATAGGTGTTCTATGTAGATGTTGAAAAGACTTTCCTTCTCTACAGTTCACGTCTTCAGGATTATAGTTTTATTATTAATTTTCTGGAAAGAAACAATGTGTAATGGTGCCAAAAAAGAGTGCTGTTTTAATGGTATAGTCAGTTAATTTTTGTCCAAACCTGCAAGAGCCAAAGGTAAGGAACTTTGCAGGCCTCTAGGCATAGCTAGGGAGAATCAAGCTTGTAGAGCCAACTAGAGCCAAGACGCAATGCAGTCATATTTTGAATGGACCTAGAGATAGTGATGTAGCCTGGATATAGTCCATCCAGTTTCTCATTTTACTTTCTTCTTTTCACTGCTGTCCTTTTTGCCTTGCTATGCACTTATGTTGGTATTCCATGAGATGCTCGTTGTTCAATGACTAATGAAATGGTTGGTGTAATTATAGTATAAATGATAATAGCAAAATAATAGAATAATAATATACACATGATAATAATATTAATAATACCTGAAGGGTGAAATATATAGGCAAGAATTAACAACAATTGTGATTTTTCTTTTCTTTCGCCTTGTTGTCTAGAGCAAGAAGGAATGCCTACACTTTTGTCAGTAAATGTATTCATCCCTACAGAGAAAGTTACTGCTTTCACAGTGAGAGAGCTTTTCAGTTACAGTAAAATAAAAGTTTATCTTCTGTAGAAATGCCTTTTGTTTTCCAGAGACAGAATTTCCGAGAATAAATGTTGCTGCCCTTCTGTTAAAGTCCATAACCACTAAATCTGTGTAACTGAGGATTCAGTGTTCCATCTCATCTCTTATCATTTGCCAGTTTTAATATCCTTTATCTCCCCAGAATATTTGTCAAGAGCTTAGAAATTGTCTCCAAAGTGCAAAGCAATACATTGTTGAGGATTTTAAATGGGTGAATTTCTCCCTGCCTAAATAGCACTGGGAAAAATGTTTTTCAAATAACATTTGGTTAACAAGTAAATTTGGTTAATAAGTAACAGTGATAATCTACAATGAATAGGAGATTCTCTCCCTGTACTGCTTTAGTGGAACACAGAATATGGTGGCACTCATCCAATAAAAAGTACGAGCTTGTTAAAACTTCATACATTGAGATTATTTCACCAAAATAATAGACACCATTGTTTACCTGTGACCATTTAACAGGGCCAACTTCTCAACTCTTAAAGGTCTTCTGACTCTAAGATATCCATAGCTACAAAAACATCTCTTTGGTTGAATTCTTCAGATTGGCCAAAGAATGAGATATGGTCATTGAGAATAAATAAATGCAAGGTCAAGTATTGAAAAGCATGTTCTCTTTTTTCTAGTGTCATGTATTGTTTCAGATAACCCCAAATGTATTTAAAATATTGTTCAAAGTACCATTGTGGTCTTGTAATATTTGCCAGATAAGGGGGAAATAAAAAGGCTTTTTGTTGATTGTAGAAAAAAACAATCTTTTGTGTTCAGTGGTTGAGTATGAATAGATAAAATATCTCATTGTGTTAAATCTTTTCTTGAGATCTTTGTCACTTTTAGATGACAAAAAACATTGTGTGCATGAAAGCATTTCAATGCTGAATCCAGGTTTGATGGCAGGGTTAATTGGTGTCTCAAACAGAATAAAATTATTCATGAGACCTGACCAGTGCCTGGATTCATCTGATAAAATGTAGACAATAACATCCAAATTTGACGTCTATCTTTGTTTCATCATGAAAGGGGAGAAAGAAGAACTTCTATTCGTTTCAACCTAAAAAAAAATACCTAAAATATATAAAAGTTATATAGACAGATTAGGTCAGATTAATTGAGGGCCTTGACCTTAATTCCAACCTTTGACTGTACAGAGCAAAGAGTGACCCATACAAATATAGAAGTTAAAATCCTAAAAAACTTAAGTAGGTAAGGCCAGTCCCACTCATCTTTTAAATTAAATCAGAAACAAAGAACTTTTAAGTGTTATATCTGACAATACAGTTGATAATAATAACCACCATTAGCAGTGGTTAGCATGTTATCCATGGAGTAGTGCCAATCTGGTAGCTTGCTCTGGCATTGGACTTGAAAGATCTCACAAGTATTGACAGGGATATCATTAGAATAAATATCTTTCTTCTGGGGTCTCTTATACCCCCATGCAGACCTTTTGAGTAAATTTTACCGCTAAAAAATGTGATATGAACGACATTTTAAATTTCCTTAATAACCTACCACACTGATTTCTTGCAAAGTATTTTCTGTGATTAGTCTAACTTCTGCCTTGAAAATCTCAACACAACTGCAAGTGTAAAACACACAACTGAAGTGTACATTTTCTTAGCAGAACTGGAAGTTTCACTTCCTGCATTAAATATCTACTAAGAAAATATATGCAACTAAGAAAATGAAGTCAAGCTACCACCTGACTCTCAAATACCCAAATCCATATTCTTTTGTCTCAGAAAAGCTTGGGAATATTTATTAATCTTATCATGTGTTCTAGGAAAGCTAACGAAGGCAAACTAAGATGGAAAACTCACTGCCACAGTCCTTGCAGAGAGAAATGACAAGGAACACCATGCTGAGTTTAGGACTTGAAGAACATCGAGTATGACTTTCTCCTCTACAGTCTGCTGGGCTCTTCTTCTCTGAAATCTGTTCAACTCCAATGAACTGTTTACCCACCAAGAATTACCATACTTGCATGGATGTTACCCATTCCCTGGACAGAATAGCTTGGTATAGCATGGTAGCTGAAGTTACAATTTTTGTGCTAATTGCATCTTCACACCAGTCTAAAAGGGCTGTCTGAATCTGTGCAAAGGATTTGTATTGCTAGAGGGGATTTTCCGTGCTTCTTAAAGGATTAACAATTTAATTAAATCTTGGAATAAAGCATTTGGTGAAACAATTGTCTTCATTTCAACCTAGAAGCAACCTAAGGTCATTATATCCTACTAGAATGGTGATGCTGGGATGAATTAACATTTATTTAATGGCCAACTACACTCTAAAACAGGTCACAGGGTAACCTGACTGCTTAGCACCATGACAAGGGCATTGTAGAGGGTACAGGGACAACTGCACTGAAGTCCTCACCCAGCAGAAGTCCTGCACTCTGAAGAAGCACATAGAGCAGGATTTATTACTTAATTTTTTTTTGTATCAGTGAAACCATGGAACCTGGAAGTCATTACACTGACCTTGCTACCTTGAAAAACTTCCAAAGTTACTGATAATAAAAACATGTCATCAAAGGGTTTTTTCGACATAAATAAGGGTTAGATACTGTAAACACAACAGCAAAAGTGCAGAATAGGACTTTGGGATTTTTTTTTTAAATTCTGGCTACATTAAATTTGTGACCTAGCTAATATAATTAAAAATCTAGACTACAACATGTTAAGAGCATAAAACAAAATAAGAAATCATACTGAAGAGATCTTTTAAACAGTATGTGTAATATCACAATGTCAGATATATTTTAATCACTAATAATAACCTCACTTTCTGAAATTTTGTGCACTAGGAGAGAGGAGTGAATAAGCCTTAATGTATGTTTCTGCAGACACACAGGAACATGGGCATACATTCTTATCTGCTGCCAGGTTGATAGAGACTTCACCTGGGGGATAAGAAATACGGGCTTGAATCCTCTTCCTCTGAGGGATTTTTTTCTCTATAGTTGGCTACTATGGAGCAACGGGTGGCAGTTGCAGGCATTGATTAAAAAGAAATACATTAAATCTCCATTTTGAACATTCATGCCACTGGAACAGGTTAAGTAACATAGGTGTCCCTCCAACTTATTTGTAAATATCAAGAAGAGGTGTACTAGAGTTAGGACTCTGCTTGCTAAAATCTGAACAGCAACATAATGCAGAACACCAGTGCCTAGAAAACCCAGGCAGCCACTGAACTGGAGGTTTTAGATTCCATTTTCTGATTTTGGCAGTTCAATCTTCCTCAGTCTTGCCTTTGACATTTTTCCTTTTAATCTCAGCCATCATCTTTTAACTAGTCTCTGTTTCTTTCTTCTCAGAGTGGAGAGACATAAAATTCTGAGTAAAATCTGATTACATGATACTGTCTTTGGGTGTAAAGAAAATCAATTTGCAGAGCACAGACAAGATCATTTATAGCTCTTTTTTTTTAATGATGTACATTTCCTGCTGCTGTCCCTCTTTACACATGATATCAGTTTTCATGGAGGCATAATATGGTACTTAATACACCATGGACAAATTGTTCCTAAAATGAAACAACATGATCTCCACTCAACCAAGAAAAGAAAATATGATTGATGCACTTTAACTGAATTACATGAATGAAGGTCAGAGTGTAGCTTTCATGCTTTTGTGTCATAGTGGTATTAAAGGAAATCTTAATATGGATGTACTGGGAAATCTGAATTAATCATTCGGGCTCTTGGAATCTCTGCTCCCAAGGATAAACACATATACCTAGGCTTCCCAAACTGCTTCTAGTTAGTAGGGGTCAAATATTACATACATGGAGTAATATAGCTGTAAAACCACACTAACTACTTTTGCATACTAGTTATTCCTGGGTATCTTTAAATTCCTACATATTGCAGCAGGAATAACAGTATAAAGGTATGCTTTCAGATGAGACAACACTCGGGAACTCTACTGCTTAATATTAATATCATTCTTAAGCCTTACCAAGTTGTTGCTATGTATTATTTGAATTAACAGCTGTATGATAAAAAGGATATTCACATGAGGCTGCAAGGGAAACAGGACAGTAGATTCAGAAATTACCTAAAATCATATGACATTTGGGCATAATGGTAATTTCTAAGCCACAAAGAATGCAAGTAATACTATGGTTTTGCCTAAAAACATGCTTATATTGCACTTTTCTGACTCTGCTGCCATTTTAAGAAAGACATCCATGCTAGTGGTGAGTTAAAAGGACCTGAAGACATCTCTAATTTACATGAGCTGATAAAATATCTTAAAAAATGCAACCACAGATGGAAGATTTCAATTATGCCCTGCTTCGCCCAATATGGCGCCAGTAGTGTGAAAAAAACGCTGTATTTGGGGCTTTAAGTCACAAAAACATATCCTCTAAGAATGTTTTAGCACATTTCTTTGCTATAAGCAGTTCCTAATCAGAGGAATCTGAAAGATTCATTTAGAAACAGGGGATTCAATGATGTTGGTGTTTCTTCTACAGTGCGGGTTGGTTAAAAAGTAAGGTTGAATGTCAGAATTGCTTTAGTAGAGGGAATTCTGGCAAGATCATACGTTTTGATTAGCAGTTACTTTTTTTTTTTTTGTATTCTGAAATGAAATCATGAAAATATTCTGGTTTTACTCAAATGAAATATTTCCTTCAGTCCAAAATCAGTACTTGACGATTTTCAGAATTTTTTTTCTTTTTCTGAAATTTCTCTTCCTAGAAAAAAAAGAAACTCAATTTCAGGCTCTTGAAATCCCTCATGAAATGGTACTTCTGCCCTCTGCTCAGCTCAAGTAGTGACACTGATTTTGGACTCTGGCTCATCATGGCCTGGAAGTCCTACTGATAGTGGCAGAACAGTACAGGTGTAAGATTAACTCATCACTATATGACAAATGAAAGAATTTTGTTTCTTGCACAAGGTGCTTTCTCTTTTTTCATTACATTGTAAAATACATATTTGTATGTAAATATATAATCCAATGTGAATAATTCCTTGAAGTTTACTTGAAATTTAGCAGGAAAAAGCCAAGAGTTATACACTATTATTTTTTTTAACTAATAATGACATTAATACAATGAATTAAAATTACCCTAAAATTTTACTTCCTTCCTCCTTTTTTGTTTTTCTATCATTGTAAGGAAAACCATCTTTTAAATAACAATATGAATGTACTAACATACCTTAGTTACAGTTACATAAAATTAAAAATCTCTACTCTCACATATTACTTCATGATGATTTTAAACATATGCATTTTCTCCATATATATTTGAAATAACATCTGTATGTACATTATTGTATTCTACTGCATTTTTGTCCTGTTTATATTTATATTTCAAAATTGAAAGGCTTGCATCCTTTATTCAGTCAACAATACTTGAAACTGAAATGAAGTTGAACCTATATTCTGTGATAGATAAACATCAAAAATATTTTCATTCTCCGTGTGTGTGTTATTTTAAAGCTTCAGAAGACATTATTTTAGGGTATTAGAAAATATTTCATACAACTTTTCAGCATTTACTTGTATTTTGACATTCAAAAAGATGCTTTCTGCACTAGAGCTTTCTGAATACCACTGATACTTCTTCCTCTTCACTGTTCGCATTCAAAAAGGATACACACAATGGTATTTATCATGTTTGCTGTGTATTAAGATACTTTTGCACCCATCACTAATCACCAAACTCACAGCTCTCATAAAATGCAACTTCAGAGATTGGATTGCTGCTGCAACTTCCATTAGTAGTTTTTATATTTTAATATGACACTCCATTATAGTTAGATCCTCATGTTGAACTCATTAGATATTTATGTGAAGTAGCATATCATTATCTATGTTGCTGAACAGCAATTCTTTCAAACAGTTTGGGTTGATATTAAGTGAAGACAATTTTTGAACTGTTTTAATTTCGTATGCATTTAAGTCTATATGCCGGTTCAGCTTTTTTTCTGCTTTCCTACTCTTTGAACTATTTTTTTCTTTCACCCTTGCGTCATTTTGTTAAAGTGGTTGACAAGAAGTAGAGCTGGCTTTTCAATACAACTGCTCATGAACACAGTTAATTCAAAGACTTATTGTCTTGGGAAGCAGGGAAAGGTTGACATTCCAAATTCCTTCTATGTAAGAAGTCTGTAATTCCAGCCTTTCCTCCCTCCCTCACCTTGTGCTGCTTTGAGGTTAGCACTAGGACTCTAATTTGTAGAACACAGACCTTGGACAGTATAAGACCGGTGGGACCTGGAATATGGTCTGCAAACAATGCTAAATCTTTAACTTTAAGCTCACTCAACAGTTTACAAAAGGTTGCAGTACTTGTATCAATGAAGCATTGCTTAGCTACATTGAGTTGCTGATTTTATGTCTGCAACCTGCAAATTCCCCTCAAGTAAATTGCAAATTTGTAAGACATTAAATAGGCTTTTTTTTTTTTTTCTACCACTGATAGTTTTCACTTGCTGAAGATTTGCTTGTTTTGTTGATCAGAGCCTATTCGATGATGGCTGAAATGATTTTGGTGGGCTCCAGCTGTCCAAAGTTTTCATATATATTATAAGGCACAAATTTAATTTCTATTCTGTAGAGACTCAGGACCTACTTAATAGAACCACTACCCTAACCTGAATTTTACTCCTATTGCAAATAGGAGAAAGGTAATTATAAAGTGCCATGGAAAAAGGAATGTTTTTTAATAGCATCTCACAAAACTGTGATGTTTGGCCTCATAGACAAAACAGAACACCTTGACTTCATGACTCGGTGTAAACAACAGTTTGATGATTGATTGAAGTTCTAACTGTTGCTTTGTCTACCTCTGGCCACAACTCCTCTGAAACACACGAAGACACATAAATATTTCTCACAGACAAGTAATATGTATAACTGATTCACTTGTGTAGTAGCCATTGTTATATGTAAAGAAAATGGTATATAAATCTTCTTTGTCAGATGAATGGGAATCTTTGAGAAGATGCTGAATTTCAAGTGTTTTTCCAGTCTCAATGCTTTGTGCACTTTTAAAGAGAAAAATGAAGAGACTATTTATGGCAAAATAAACTCACTACTGATATCAACATATTAAAATAAATACATGCATCCGAATTTAAAAAAAATAAAGCTAAATAAACAAAAAACCCAAACAAACAAATTCTTTAATTTTAATATGGAAGAGTGGTCAAAGTAAACATTTTATTTGATTTCATTGCAATCCTTCACATTGTAATCCTTAGGAAGCCTGTCTATTCTTATTTTTGTGTTTCTTATTTTTGTAAGAAAGCCCTAAGCTTTCTAATGTTTCATTTTTACTTTTTTTTCTACATCAACCTCTTTCCTTCTGTTCCCTAAGTAGAAGCAACTTCTTCCCCATCTCCATATGGTCTCTCTGAGGACAGACTTTGAGGCTGGTGGTTTTCTTCTGGAATGCATTGTCAGGTAGCAGAAAATTGCATTATCTCCTCCAGTCTTGATTTCTGCTCTGTTTCTCCAATTATGTTGATCGTACACCCTCTTCTTCTGTTTCTGCCTCTTTTCCTTCTTTCTCCCTGTCTGTTTGCACAGCTCTGATTCTTCAGTGGACTTGATGACCGTTTAATCATCGCAGAATCAGGTTGGTTAGTCACAGTGGATAACCGCGAGTGGAGTGGAACAACTGAGTTTGTAGTGTTGTCAAGTGTGATTGAATTAGCAGCATCATCTGATTCCTTCTGGTCCAGGTACTATTGAAAAACACCTCATGAACAGTCATTTCCTTAACTATGGTCTTGGTCCCATTTCTTTGCTGCTTAGTTTCTGCTCAAATGGTCAGTGGCCTTTCTAGTTATCCTTGTGTTGAAATAGTGCTGCCTTCTGGAAGTGCTGTATTGTGAGACAACCTGACATATCTTTGACCAGGCTGGAGTCCTTCAAACCAAATTTTGGATGTGATTGACTCACAGTGTACAGCCCAAAATTATCTTATGTTTTACTCTAAAACATGACTCATACACTCTGTCCAGCTGAGGTTCCAGTATTTCACCATCCTCATTGTAAAAAATTAACTCCTTATATCTAGTCTAATTTTTCCCTTTTTTAGTTTAATGACCATGACCCCTCATGCTATCACAACAGGGCCTGCTAAAAAGTTTCTCCTGATCTTTCCTGTAGGTCCTTTTGAAGTACTGGAGGACTCCAATATTTCCCTGGAGCCTTCTGGTTGCTCAGACCCAGGTAAAGGACCCTGCACTTGGCCTTGTTGAACCTCATGAGGTTCACACGGTCTCATCTCTCAAGCCTATCCACGTCCCTTTGGGTGGCATCCCTGCCCTTGAGCATGTCAACCACACCAGTCATCCACAAACTTGCACTCAATGCCACTGTCTATATAATTGATAAAGATCTTGAATAGTACTGGTCCCAGTACAGACCCCTGAGGAACATCTCTTGTCAATGATCTCCATCCAGACACAGAGTCATTGACTGTTAGCCTCTGGATGCGATCATCCAACCAATATATGTTTCAAAGTATATATTTTGTGATTGTCATGAGTTTTCATGCAATTACCTAAAATAGTTAAAGTGCTTACAGGCCTGAACGAACATTTTGCATTGAATAGTAGAAATAATTTGTGTCAAAACATTAAAAAAAATAATTTTTTTAAATTTTTAGAATTTGCTTTTAAAAAACATTGCTCTGAGCATAAGGAATTTCATGCAAAAACAATGTAAAAATTAAAATATCTGTCTGAAAAATACTCTATAGGAAAAATTATTTTAAAGTTATAAACTTATTGAACTTTGAGCAAAATATTCATTTCATACTAAAGGGAAAAAACTAAGCACCAGGTAAGGAGGATTTATGTGTCATGTTATGTTTTTTTACCTTTGTAGTGTTATATAAACATTTTTGGAATACTACTTAAATACAGTCTTTGAAAGACTTTAAACAAATCTTATAGAAACATATGATAGATACTGTACAAAGAAATTACATCCACTGAAGTATGTTCTTTGACACGCCTTCCAAATCACATATTCATCACAGTGAAAATTTCTAAATTATTGAAAAGAACAATTCTCTGAGAGTCATTACACTCTGGTTTCAGCTTGAGCCCATCTTTGGTCTGAAAAAGATGAATTAGCGTCTTCAAATATAATTTAAAACAAACTGGACATTTGGTGTCAAACAGCCACTGGATATTCAAAGTATCAGTTGTGACAGACGGTTTGTGGGGCAGATTCTTAGCTCATATAGATTGATGAGAATACATTAACATTGGCAGAGTGACATTGATTTATGTTGCCTTTAAAATATGAACTGCACATCTTTGTTTTCTTCTTTTGCATAGTCTGATTCCATTACAAATGTATTGAGATGTCTGTCTGCCACAACAGTAAATTAAGTAAAGGGCGACATGTTTGCATATGTCTTTTCTCTGACAATTATAATGCTTTCACTTCCAAGAAGTGCCCAGTAAATTACAGAAATGTTTCTCCTGACTACCATAAACAATAAATTTTACTAAGGGAGACCTTATATTCTAGCTACACGCTAGATATCAATTAAACCTCAAATGCCAATCCATAAGATGCTGCTGAACTGAAGAATTAGACCTATGAAATGACAAGGAGAGCAGAAGAACCTTTTGATTCAGTATTGACAGGATTTACATGCTACCAAAAATCCAAATATGTTGTTCCCATTCTTTGTAAAAAACAGCCTGAAGACAAAACAGAACAAAAGGAAAATTTATTTTTTCAGAAAATAAATAGTCAAATGTCTTGACCAGACTTCTTGACTTCTACAGTCCTTGTAATCTGACAAGGATACCAGTTCATTGTAACCTATGAGTCTTGAAAGCAGGTGGTTTTGGGAGACATGGCATTTTGTTGGCAAAGCAACATCTCACAGATGCACGATGAGGGCCATATACCGCTAGCCCAGTCATCATTTAATATTTTTTTTTCCCTGTGATGCATGTATATCTCTGTCAAAAAGTGTGATAGAGCTATTGTACCCATGAGAGAGAGCAGAAAAGCAAGTTGGGCAGACCAAGAAGGATGAAGGTGCTTTTCAAATTTAGCTGAATTTGTCCATTTTCCATTCCCTTTTAAAAAACAGAATGTCACATTCTGTGGAAAGAAAAATAACAGAATTTAGCATAGAGGTGGCAGCAAGGAGACAGCAAAACAGATGTTTATCAACGTCTTTCTGTGCACAATTTCAAGTGATCTGTGAGCCAGACAGGAAAAGCTGTGTTTTCTGAATTGTAACTGAGGCTTCTGCAGAAATCCTGGAGGCATTTCAAGCTGAGAGACTCCTGGTAGGGACATACAGCTGTTGGGCTATATCAGTCCTAAAGCCATGCCCCTGAGGAACAGTATAGCTCCATTGTGTAATGCATATGAAACCTATGGATGCTTGTATCAGAGACAGGAACATTACATATGATGCAAGACTTGCAGCAGTAGTTCTAGCCTTCCATAGCAAAATAGACAGACACATATATTAATCTAATTTTCTCTTCCTTCATTTGAGCGACATATTGATGCAAAATAACTTCTCTTTCCTCGTGGAAGAACACCCGAAAAGAGAGAGTCTGGATTAAACCAAACCTACTGAGAGGCAGGGATTTCCTACATTTTTCTTGCTTTTAACTCAAACCAATATGTCCTTTCCTCCATACAGTTGGGAGGAAATCATCCTTTCTGGTTAACTGATCATCATGGGATTAAATAGAAAAGAGTGTGAGTTAATAATGCCAAACATATGCATTAGCAGAAGATTTTAAAGGAATAAATAAAAGGCTTCGAATTCCAATTGACTCTAAATTGGATGTAATTGATTTTTTTATGCCTTAGAAAATATCCTCAATTATAGTATTTCAGCTTCCTAGCTAGAAGTGATGGTGGTTTCAGGTGATTAGGAAAGCTGAAGCTTGTATTTTTTTAAGTGGAAAGGTATGGATGGTACTTACCATCCATAATGGTAATATGGATGTTAAGTAATAATAGATCTAGGTCCCATTAAACTGTGGGAAATAGAAGCAACCCAGGAAAAACAATCAGACACAACTGGAATAGATATTATTGTTTGTATGAAACATCAGATAGAAAACCTTAGTTTGAAAAACATGTAATGAAATGTGAAAATACCTGTTTTAAATCCTTTTAGAATGGGACACTCCCATTACATTAGACATCTAAATATGTCAATACAGAAAATAACACTAAAAATGGGGGATGACTGGCAGAGCCAGGCAACAACTCATACTGGAGCCATCTCTATACTCTTATCAACTCCTCACTTTGACTGTATACTAAGAATTCCTTTTCTTAAGTTTTTCATTGCAGGTAATATGTTTCATAAGTTTTTTTCTTATTTAGGGTGCTTATGTAGATCCTTTCCAGCTTACAGGTGATGCGAGCATCAGGAGCAGCAGTGGTTGCCAAAAGACTTCTTTCTCATGAACAACAGAGTAAACAGCCTCATAAAATCCACATGAGCTGTCAGTGCCTTCCTTTATGGTTACCTTGGGGCTGCAGCAATTAAAATATGGTATTTACTTAAAAAGAAAAATGTCAGGTTCTTTCAGTTCTCAGGTCTATGAGATAGCTTTGTGTTTTAGCTACTCCTTTTTGCTATGGGACCATCTGGGATCTGAATATTATTAAATTAAATATGATAAAACAATTATATTACTCAATTTGTTGTGTAGGATTTCTAAAGATTCCAGCAGTTTGATGAGGATGTCTTTAGAGAACCTGTGTGCACATGAATAGTATGGTCAACATGTTTGGAAAAGTGTCTTATTCAAAGCTGAAACCTCTTTAAAGACTTGCCTTTTCCTCTGTATTAAGCAGTTACAAAATCCTCATCTGTTGAAAAATCTGGATTTACAGTGTGGGGGAGAATGCCCCGTGCTTGCATCTTCTTGTTATTTTACTCCCTTCTCTTTCGAAGAATGAAAGCACTCAATGAAGGCTGGAAAATGTTTAATTGCCCATAAAGTAGAAAAATTAAGAGACCTGTGTTAATATTTAACTAATCAATATTTAGCTCATCTTGCCCTGAAAGCTTCTTGTTTGGATTTCATTTCAAAGACACAGTAAGTACTTACAGACTTGAGCTTCAGTTTCTCTCAGACCAGTATTTAAAGACATTAAGCATGAAGACTCAAAACCAAGTCTATACACAATGTTTTCCCAAGTTTTATAGCTTAGGAAGTTGTGAGATATCTAAAGATGCAAATGATGTTATCAAGCTCATGAAAAAAGAAGGCAGCAAATTGAGATAGCAACTTAATCCAGCCATGATCACAGTAGTGATCACAGTTCATCTGGAACACCAAACCTAGAAACTCAAGAACCTGATCTGAATACTGGGAAGATGGATATGTTGGCTAGCACTGGCTATTCTGGGATCATGAAGGCTTCTCGAGATTTGGTCAGAAATTTTCTTCTTGAGAACATATTTTTTTTTGCAAACTCTTCAACCGAATGGCCATGATCCGGCAACAATTTCATTTGCACTTAAATTTATTCCATTAAAAAAAAAATCCAAACGGCTTTAAATTTGAGTTTGTGGATGCACGTGTACAACACAGACAAAAAAAAAAGAGATGAAGCGAGGCAGGTTGCTTGCCCTGACATATTCTCACTTCATTCATTTAAGAGATAATGGCATATATCTGCAATTTCTCATTACAGTCTTTACTTACACCTGTGAAATACTGTGCCAGCATTGGTTTTAGTAAGTCTTGTTTATTTCAAATTCTTACATAAATAGCTGTATAGACTAAGAATTTACAGACATGTTTCATTACACGAAGCAAGTATTCAACACAGTAAAAAATTCTAGATTGTTAAAATCTGTGAATGATAAGATAAAAAACAGATTTAAACAGAGATAGAAACAGAAACATAGACCCAAGATTCATTCATTTAAATTCAATTTTTGAGCCTGGACAGTTAGATAATAGGTCAGAAAAACCTCACATGAAAAACAAAAACCGATAATCAGTTATGCTGTTTTAAAATTTATTGAGTAATTCCAGATCATGACATTAATAACAAAAACTGGTTTTAGTGATTCATTAATAATTCCTAACAAGATGTTACTAACATATAAATGCAAATTAAATGCATAAAATATATGGTGTGTCATTTTGCAGACTGTTTGAATGACAGTCTGTGGTAACCTCTGTATCTTGGACTTTCTGGATATAGAGCTTTCTGACTCTTCTGCAATTTACCTCTGCACGTTTACACACATTCAAGCAAAATCACATTGAGACTCTCAGTGATTGGGTGATAATTACAAAGCTGCAAAATGTTAAGTAAAGCACAGGCCTGAATCTAATGAGAGTTGGACCACATTGGGATACCAGTTATCCTAAGTTATTTCATGGTTTCATAGGAAAATATGTAATTAAAATTATATTTTTTCCATTAAAAAACTGTTACCTAATAAAGCATAATGTCTGAATCTGCTAATTACTGCTAACATAAAAATTTAATGATGAGCAGAAAAAACAGAATAGGAGAAATGAACAAAATATAGTTCTACTCATACTTAATTAGAGAAACAACAAAATGTTTTAAACACAATTAATTTTTTAAAAAAAGAGAGATCTCTCTTATAAGAGAGATTGTCTTTTTCACTTGCTTAATGAAAAAAATAGTTCTTGTTCATCTGCTATCTACATCCTATTAACATTATTTTGTTTCCCCTGGTTAATATCATATAGGGTCCCTTCCATACTACATTTTGCCTTTGTGTGAGGCAATGAATTTTCTCCTTTTTTTAATTTTTATTTTGTATTTTCATTGTAACCTGAAGACACATGGAAGACAAGTCATTTCAGTCTGCTGTTTGGGGAAACACCTGAAAAACTCATCAAGAGTGACAGGCCTGGAAGCTGAGCTTACTACCTTGCTTTGACTAAGTTTTTTTTCTGAAAAAGAAAACAGCTGCTGATTTCTCAGATTTCTGCAACAAAGAGTCAGGACCTCTGTTCAAAAGAAAAAGCATGGGAGGACCAAAAAAGTCCAAGACAGTGTAGAACTCCATTCCTCTTAAGGGTGCCTTCAAATTTCTGGAACTCTTCTGGGATTATTGTAGATCTAAGAAAATTCAGCATGTATAGAAAGCAAATCTATATATTATACAAAGAGGAAGAAAATACATCAGACAAGCATTGCAGGAGAGGATCTCAGCGTATAATTTTTTTGTAGGTGTCCATTTTTCACAATATTTCTAAGTAATTTGGGATATTTCAGTCCTCAGTGTACACTGCAATATATAGTATCTATAACACAAAAGTGTATTTTCAAACATCTTCACAAGACTTTTGAAACAATTTATGTTCAGATTTTTCTTTTTCTTTCTGTCCTGTTTATTTTCCTTTTTGCAATATCAGAAGTGCGTGCTCTCTACTTCTCACATTTTTTTCATTAATTAGCTAGTTGATGGGCTACGGCCAGTTCCACAGCTCAGTGAGCAGCCTAATATTAATATCATGTAGCTTTGTCACTTTACCCAAATGCTATATAGCTCCTACTGTATAAATAAACGGCAGCTCAGTAATGAGAAACCCTCTAGGAATTTCTGCTGTTGGGTTTTTTGGGGAGGGAGGGTATTAGATATGTTTTCTGTGTGCTAAAAACAGAGAAATAAAAAAATGGCTGGATTAGAAATCTTTGCGGTTTATAAGACCAGAGAAATATCAGTGAAAATATGAATAATGATTTTTTATTATAGGGCAGATTTCTGGGAAAAATGTGAACAAGGCTAAAGTTCATGCTCAGTTTTGAGCCACACTTTTTAAGACAGATACTCACAGACTGGAGCAAGTATAACCATTTCCATGATACTTTGGGGGAGGGCAGGATCTAATTTCAATCTTCAAGTAGTTAATGGGAAGTTACAGAAAAAAATTAGGCCAGACTCTTTGCAGGTGCTCAGTGAAGAGATTAGAGACAAAGTGATATCAGGTTGGTTAGCCAGTTAGTTGTACCTAGCCTTACTTTGAATAGGAGGTCTCCTAGTGTCTAGATGATTTCCAGATGTTTCTTATAGCATAAATTCTATAAAATAACAGAGATGTAGTTTTTTAGTTGGCTTTTCTTGGTCTTGTTTGGTTTTTTGCTTTCATTGGGGTTTTTTGTGGGTTTGTATTTTTTTCAGAGTTGTCAGGTTTTGTGTAAACAGTTGTTTACTCAAAAGATACTGTGAAAGTCAGTGTAAGCTCTGTGACACAAATCTGGTGAATATGCATATATTAGCAAATGTGGGACAGTGAGACAATCCTTGGTGATCTGAGACTTTTCTGGCTAAAATGATTATTTTTTACCAGATGTTTCTAGCCTCAGACATCATTTTGCAGCAATGAACTTGCTTAACAGTTTGTTTCATGATACTAAATGTAACTTTCTAATGATATATGGAATGCCTCTTACTCCTACCTTATTCAGCAAAAGATTAGTCTGAAAACTATCACGTCCACTTGGAATACTCTAACAGTGGATAAGCAGAATGGGGAGAAACTCTTTCCTCATTGCTCAAGACCAATCTGGCCATGAACTACCATGCCATCTTTTTCAGCTGAACTCTGATGTGTCATAAACTTCTTGGTCACACTCCAACACAAAGTAGAACAGCTTTCCATATCTATAGCAAACCTGATGGTGCTGTCAGTTAATTTGTTGTTAATTTGTTGATATAGACTATATACTGATGGGTCTGAAGTGACTGAATGGCAAAGTGCAAATACTGCCTTTAAAATAGTCTTTCAGTATCTTTTAACTCATGTTATCTTTCTTGTGACCTCTTCCTCACTCCCAGCATTTGGTGTATTTTGCTCCATCACCCTTATGTTGTTTTTTTTTGCTAACCCATAATTCCATTTTCTGAGTGTTGCATAGAATTTCTTTTGATTTTGGTAGTATAAATAATAACATGTTATTATTCTTCCCATGTGCATGAAATGGCAAAGGAGTTGTGAACTGTAGCTGTAGCTGACTTGATTAAGAAAAGCCAAGCAATGTGAGGAAAGGACAGAAAGATTAGATTACACCGGAACTATCCAACTCTGATGTTTCATT
The DNA here is from genome assembly GCA_004320125.1 of Scolopax mira. Classification (NCBI taxonomy): domain Eukaryota; kingdom Metazoa; phylum Chordata; class Aves; order Charadriiformes; family Scolopacidae; genus Scolopax; species Scolopax mira. Next base: position 300,947 of record BJBW01002039.1, read on the forward strand.
CCAAATTGCTTCATCTGGACAGTTTACACAATGACTCTGCAGGTCTGATTGGACTAGTGATACAGAAAAGTAAGCGATGAAACTTAACAAGAGAAGTGCTATCGTAAAGGTGACTTTATGACACCCGATTAGGCAGAGCAAGATGGTGTGGAACTCATATCACAGTTTCTTAACCCAGCATATGATGTCATTAACTCAGATGGAAAAGCTGTTCTACTTTTAAAGAGTTTCTTCCATATATCTTGTTGTCTAATACCCCAGCAGAGCAAACATAGAGTACTTAGCAATGCAATTTTACAATTAACTTGCAATTATTAAAACAACTCATTCGCCTCTGATGTGAATGTTCCTAGGGAAGAAATTGTAATCAAGCAGCACCATATGGACAACAGAGATTTGGATCAAACAGAAAAGAGAGAGTGACTAATAAGAAGTGATGAGTGTAAGTTATTGTTATGCTCAAAAGCGGATACAAATTTCCTCCTGTGTCTAAAGATGTTGAAGCTGGGGAACCTTCAGTACAAAAAAATTAATTATTAACACAGAAATAATAACAGGAATCACGTCTCTAAACTTTTGCAAACAGAAGCAAAAAGCGGTAGCATTTCTACCTTTTATATCTCAGGGGAGTTCTAATTTTTGTTTTATAATGGGTCAGGACCATTTTTAGAAGTTATTACAAAACACCGGACAATGAAAATGTCGTGGTGAAATCAACAGCAAGAAAAAAATGTAGCTTGCTGTTTAGTATTAACAAACAAAAATGCATTTTGGTTATGCTAAAGGAGTTGGTGCAGCCTTAGGGCAGCTGCCAATCAAGTCATGTTTTATGTCTTTTAGTTCCTTGCTATTAAAACCAATCAAGGTTACCATGGAAACTGCAATTTTATCACATGGTACTTTTGCAGTCTTTCAGATACAGAACATGCTATTAAAGAAATATTTCTGAGTGCTCTGTATTTCTGTATTTCTTAATATTTTGAATGAAAATATTTTTAACTCGCATTCAAGCTGTGCTTTTAAGAATATTCAATAAAGACTGTATTAATGAACATATAATATCTTATTCAGTCCCAAAATTTTCCACTGTAGAAAATAAAATGGAAAGAAACCCTCACCCTTTATAGTCATCATAAAACATAACTATTTTAGTTCCCAACACATAAAATCATTGCAGTTTAAATATGTTTCTACTGCTTCTTCCATCCCAATCTCCTCCAACTAGATGGATAATAGTTTAAATTATTATGATTTTTATGATTAAACTTTTTAAAAGAATGCTAAATGTTTTATTAAAATTCATTATTACTATACATTTAAATTGTTTTCATGGTTATTCTCTTTACAGATATATAAAAGCAAAAACAGTTTTGCTCTTTGGATTCACGTTTGGGAAAAATCATTGCTGTTCTTGATAATAAAAATGTATATTTACAAGTATATGAAGTGTAGCTACAGCTTGATTCTTTCAGGTATATAAAGTGTACAGAAAGGTATACAAAACTCATTATTGTAGGGTTTTACAGTTATTTGGCAGAATGGGTAACCCAGCCAACATCTGAAGTGCTGCTCCAACTTGGACGGAACACTCTTGAAAAGATCTGCAGCACAGCGAATAAATAACCCATCCCACAAAAGCAACAGCAGGATTTCTCCAGGTGAGCTGACTCTTAGATTTTCTCATGAGGTTCTATCAGAATCAATTGAAACACTGATGAATGAAGTTAAGTTTATGAGCACAGTGTTATAAATCTGGATGTGGCATTTGTTTTGGAATAGATTGTTCATCTGGATGTATATTTATGCAAGTAAAAGAACGTAAATAAATTTTTACTTTACAACAACTGAGTTTACTAGTTTGTTGAAGGAGTGAGGAGGAGCTTTCATGAACTTAACTTTCAGATTCCTCCAACCACAAGAAACAAAAGAAACAAAAATGAAATGATTAAGCAAGTGAGCTGAGCGTATAGAGCTAATCTATGAAAGGAAAGAACATAGAAAGAAACACTAGCACAATAAATATATTAATAGTGAATTCTGGCCAAATTTTGCAATGCCATGCTTCAAATTTGCAGGCATCCTGCCACTTTCCTTCCTATGGAGTTTACACTTTTATTCTCCAGCCTACTGTATATAATAATTTGTCCCATAGGACAGCATAGTCTTTTCATAAACATATCATTTATATTTCAGTGGGAGTGACATTTGCTCCAATTACAGTTCCACTTTATTAGCAACAGTTATTTATTAGATGCCAGTATTAAACATAGGGCAGTAAAAAATGCATAGTGTTAGTGATTCTCTGTGACACGATATTTTAAGTGCTTGCCTTTATTTGTGCACATTGCAGTTGTGGTGACTGAATGGTGATAAATAGCAATAAACTATAAAATCAAATTAAGACCTACAGTGTCATGGAGTGAATGATCCTTTTACATAGCTGAGACATGCTGAGATGGACTAAATGGTCTACCTTGTTCATTTCACAGATGTCAGACACTTTAATACGCACAGGAAACCACACTAGATCACGTCCTTCTTTCCCCTTAGATTCAGAATTGCTGGATATTGATCAGATGAGACAGATCCAGAACAAGTGCCCGTTTCTAAATTGTTAATCACAAGGCAGGGAGGGTCTATATCTATATAAGTTAGGGAAACCAGTTTGGGGTTTTTTTTTGCACAGATATGACGAAGTTGGTTCACCGCATCATTCTCTATAACACTGCAAGTTTGCGTATCCAAACTTGAATAGCCTCTGCTATCAGGCCTAAAGAGAACAGAAACCCATGCAGACATATAGAACATGTACACATATAAAAAATATGGACGTGTTAGTCCATATGTTCTTTATGGAGAGCCCAGGGCCAGTGCTGGTTTTCCCCAGCCTTGCTTGGGAGCCCCATAGAAATGTTCATGGTACTCCAAGTGCTGATTATTTTCATAAGTGAGGCTGTTCAGCTTTTGGCAGCTTCTCACTTGGTATGTAGAGTATAATTTTGTCCCTAACAACAGAGGGGGATCTCCCCTGAGGTCTGTTTCTTGCTGTCTCACAGCGTGTGCTGAATAACGCCTGGCACCAACGGCACGGCCCAGGCCGCAGTTATGGGCAATCCAAAACATTAGTGGAAATGTTTTCTTTTCCAAAGCACTGTCTTAGTCTCTCTTTCTCTCTCATGCCTTACCTCCATGCTTGTTTAATATACTTCTCTCCCATCTTTACGCCATGCAGCTTTTTTACTAACAATGCAAGGATATTGTTTAAATGGGTTCAGCAAGTAGCTATTATCATGGGGCTACCTTTGTTCCCTTTGCTGACACCTTTTTCTACAAGAGCAACAGACTGCATTGCTGCTGCCACGGCTTGAATCTGAGAAACAATTTCACAGGGAAGATTTGTTTCTTTTCCTCTCCAGGCTGCTTGACAGTGATGCATGAGGAGGCTACTGCGAGCGAGTGTTGGCCTCCTCCCTCTCCCTGCTGTCACAGCTATTACTTCTGCCTTTGTCACTGCTTGTAGAAGATCACACCAGAGCTGAGGATTTTGCTTTGGTGACCATAGTTTCTCTCTGATTCTCTGCTCTAAGTGAAATCATTGAACCCTACTTTTCTATCGTAGCATCATGTCTTTCTTTCAATTTTCTTGTAAGTAAGCATTTCACCTCCTGCTTGGACGGTTACATACATGAGGTCTAAATAAGGAGAAATGGAAGAAAGGGAGAAACACAAGCATCTTACCCTGACAACCAGAGAACACCCAGTTCTTTAGATGTTTTGCCCTTCTTATGACAAGTAACATTCTGCTTTAACATGTAGCTAAGCAGAAAATTGGGTGTTTAGTCCGTTGAAAATATTAATTGCAAAGTCTTTGTGGGAGTGTGGACAGAGATATCCGAGGTTACAATTCTTCTTCTTTTAAAGCTAATACTGAGCAGGGAATAGGAATTCAGTCAATAAAATTAGGGAGAAGAAAGTAAATTTACCAAACTTGGGACTAGGAAAATGCTTTCTCTTTCTAGTTCTGCTTCATGTTTCCAGTCTGACACTGGGCAAGTCATTCACTGAGAAATCAGCTACAATAGTGACAGTTGATATTTTACCATATGGGAATAAGCTTGGAGCAGAAAGTACAGGATATAATGTAACTATAATTTGGTACTGTTTGAAAAATTTGTACAAAAATTCTTTGCAATGTAGAATTTGGTTTCAACTGAAATTCCTTTTAGAAAGAAGGTTATGCATACAAAAAATTATTTCTATTTTTTAATAAAAAGGAAACTCTATAAAGCTCTCTTTTTTTTTTAATCAAAACCTCCCCTTTTCTCTCAATAGAAAAGTAAATAATTTTGTAGAAATAAACTCAATTTTTTTGGCCTGGATCTTATTATTTTCCTCTCTCTTCCCTCCCTCATTTTTATCTATTCTCCCTCCTTCCGTATATTTTATCTTTATGCTCAAGGCCTCCTGACCACCCCTGAACAGGGAAGAAGTCTTCCTGTCTTTCACATGGCAGTAAGAAAAAGAATGGATAATGAATACGAGTGGGACATTTTTATAGAGGAAGAGATGAGAGAGCATTTACCATCTCTAGCACATGGGAATTTTACTTTGATTTGTATTTTCCTATAGGCCTTTTACACCATAACATATCAAGTCAGACTTATCTTCAGACAGAAAATCTACATTATAGTTATGGAGATTCTGTGCAAAAAAGGTGCTAGAAAATGGCAGACGAATAACAACTAAGCTGAGGTATCTAACTCTGTTAAGCTCCTTTAGATTCTGGCTGTGAGTTAAATACACATTTAGAGGTCAGGCAGACATATAGACACTGCTGTTTTGCCGTTACTGCCTGTTTAGCCTTTGACCTTTGACAATGGACATGAGCGTTTGAGAAAAAGGAGTATTTCAGACAAAAAGAGTGATCCTATATGTGAGAACATCCAGATCAAGATAAAATACATCTAATGGCATAATATAGACCAGCCAGTATTTTCCTTGTCAGAGTAATAACATTTTATTTCTTTCCAAGCATCTGCTGCATCCACAAACAAAACTGTAGCGGATCTAAGGTTTAGCTGATAGTAAATCCCAATGAATTTCTTTAGGCTGGGGAAATTAATATGAATATCACTATATAAACAAACAAAAAATAAAAACCAACAAGCAAGAAGCCAAATCCAGTAGAGCTCAATCTTTGAGCAGCGATATTTAGTCCAGTGCACTCAATCACGTGTCTGAGTTTTAACTCTTTTATTCCTCTCCCAAGGTGAATCACACCATGGTTTCTCAAAGAGATTGGGGGTTTTTATTATAAAAAAGAGAAAGAGCTGACCTGAAGCAAACAGCTTTGGCAAACACAGAATGGATCAGAGGCTTTAAGGGTTTAGCAATCCACAGACAAGACATTTCTCAAAATATTTGAAACATTGACCGAGGAACAGTGCAAGGAATCATCTGGAAATATTTCCTGTTGAAAAGAAAAAAGTCACACATGGAAATATTTCCTTACACAAACTCAAGCTGTGTTTGCGCACAGAAGCCTGAGGCAATCTTTACTCAGACCTCTGTGCCCAGAATGCCCCACACCATGCAGGATAAAACATCATAAAATCTCTTCTGCTTTCTCCCTCTCTTTAAACCAAACAAGCAAACAGGCCCATCTGCTGCCTTTTGTTGATGGTGAAGAACCCTTAAGGCATCTGGAGTAGAATATTTGCCTTCATCATTAGGTAGGGTTCTATTCACATATTTATGGTGCAGTCAAAATTAAGTAGAAGAATGCAAAAGGAGTCCTAGCCAGCTTGAATTTCATCTGCCTAAAAGGGGGTAAAAGTGGTGCTTGAAAGAGCAGTACTCTAGGGAGGCTGAAACTGGAAATTTATCCACAAATATAAGTGAATAGTTTTACTATACCAATCAAGCATGCCGGCAACAAGGACCACCTGCCAGAATAATCTCTCTCTGAGACTCACTTAAGGAACTAAATCACCTGCTTAAAGTTTTATTTAAGTGAAATGGCCCAGAAAAACAAACATAGTGTAGCTTGTCAGCAGGTCCTCAAGGGAGGGGCCATTTGTTGCTTGCCCAACTTGCCGGACTAAGAGCACTATGTTGTCTGGACGACTGAATATTCTGATGTTTCTGTGGTTTAGTTTTGTGCTCTAATGAATGATGTCTTCATAGACCAATGTTTTAAAATGTTCAGACTTGTTACAATAGTATTTACATATTCCAGGTAAGAGTTTCACTCACTCAGGTCCAGGTTCATACTATGGAGTATTATGAACAGTCAGGCAGGGAATGAGGTATTATAAAAAAGTATTATTAACTTCATTTTACAGGTAGAAAACTGAAGACAGAGACTTCAATGTCTCACTTAAATGAACATAACAAGTTGTAGCCCTGGTAGGTCATAGACATTCTTAGTTTCACACTCATACCTTACAGAAAAATTGTTCTTTCTTGACATTGTGGCTGTTTTAAGAAAATAGCTGACTTTAGGCAATAATCTGACACCATGTAAAAAACTTAGCAGTCCTTCAGAAATTACTTTAAAAAAAGTGACTGATTTGGTTTTTATTCTGGTGCGTGCATTCACATTGCAAGTCATTTGGGATCTAAAATCCCTGTGCTGTGATGTGTACTAACATTTCACAGTCCTCATTCCAGCTTCTCTCACTGAAAATGTTTTGTATCTCTTGGTACCTGTACCCTTACTGAAGAAAGGCTTCAAGCAGTGCATTATGTCTTGTCCAGCCCAACATTCAGTTCTTTCCAAGAGCCATATTTTGTCATTCTCACTCACAGTGAATTTTCATTTTACTCTATGAATTGTTCCATTGGTTTCCGTGCTTCAAGGTAAAAAACTGAAAGTAGCAGAATTAAGCTCAATATATTTTCAACCACATTAATTCTGAATACTGAAGGGAATACTGAAGGTACCATTCTTGTCTTCTTCCTCCGTCACTCTCTGGCTGCATCAAAGTAGACAGCCATAAGAGAAAAGCCATGCTTTTTTCCCAGAATGTATTTATCAATACAGTGATATTTAAGGTCTTGATTGAATTTTTCTCTACATCTGAGCTCCATGTTTGGGGTCATTGATTGGTCAGGAAAGTAAGGACTTGAAGTCAGGTTAAGTTTTTCACTTAAAACATGTTGTCTTCTATGTTACAGAGGTAGGTAGAACAGAAGCTGCTTATTTTTTAATGAGATTTTTAAAAAGCCATCATTATTTTCTTTGCTTTTTTCCCACTTAATTTTCCCTCGAAATAAAATAAATAAGCAGCCTCCATTAAAATTGCATTTACTAACTGAAATGAGAAAAACATTGTGATGTAACATGTTATTTACAAAGATCTCTGGGTGGCCACAGCAGAATTGCAATGTAACAACCAATTAAAATTAAATCCTGTATACTCTCTTGAAAAAAAAAAAAAAAAAGGGAAAAAAAAATAGGTCAGACAATTAGATTTAACAAGGCTTTCAACATTGTAAAGCTAACTGGTTTATATAAAAATAATGGTACAGTGTCAAACACATTTAAACCCTATGAATGAACACAGAAGGCTATTCTAAGTTCCTATTTTTAAAATGTAACTTCCATCATTTCTTGCTAACTTGAAGTTCATAGCTCATGACAGACAGACCTTTCCCTAAGAGAAAGAAAACTACATGCAGGATACATAAGTATGTGAGTGGGCAAAGATATATTACACAGAAGAAAAAAATCTAAAACAGTTCCTCTGGCCCTGACGAAAACTGAGAGTCCTGTACAGCTCCTTAATGCATAGGGAAATTAGTCCTGGAACAACTCAGTGATGCAATAAACTTCAGAAAACAAGTGACATGTTTTCCAGAAGAGTCCAGGATCTTCTCCAAAAAAGTTTGGTATTAATGTGAAAAGTGTAAAATGACATGATTACCAACCCCCCCCCCCCTTTTTTTTTTTTGAGTTCTATGGTGTTGGATGAGTGAGTTCTGTGGTGTTTCAAAGCCCAGTGAATGAAAGCTACACCAAAAGAACAAAGCACAAGACACGCTTTTCTGAAGTAGAAATTACCTAGAACTTGTGGCCAAGTCAGAGAGAGTTTAGAGTGTTCAGAACTTGGGAAAATCCATCCCTTTCTTTGACCGTTAATGCCTCAGTATTATATATTTACTGTGTAAAATCATGGGTGATACTGTTCACACAAGTCATGATTTTACTTTGTATGCAGGTTGCAAAGAAAGATAAGACTCTAAATAAACGTTACGTTTTCTTCTTTTTATTTGTTATCCAGCATTAGCTTTACAATTATAAGGCTTCTGCCTCAGACATCTGGTGGAACAATGACCATTAAGATGACAGAAAAGGAACATTTCCTGTCTATATTCCCTAGACACGAAGTCATGCAGCTGATGGCACAAAAGATATGCACTATAAAATTCTTAGGGCCCCTAGATGGCAGTCAATAGAGGGATTAGAAATGACTCGTCCCTTCAGCTTCAGAAAATCAGCAGCAGGCATACCTCTGTGGATGTCTCTTGGGACACTATGCTAGTGATTCCTTAATTCCATGTCTTCAGAGTAGCTTGTTTCCCTCAATTTGTTGTGTATTTTTGTGAATACCAGCCTGGCTTTGACCACTGTTATCATTTCTGTAAGTCTGCATGATAACATACATGTTTACTCTTATACTAGAATGTACACGTGTAAATGAAGTTACTGGGGAAAATATCAGGGGAATATTGAGGGACTGGAAGGAGTTGTTGTACAGAACTGTTTGTGTTTTCTGTGTTCCACAAAATGCAGCTCACACAGAAGCCGTGCACTGAAGCGCAGCCGGTGGATATTCATGAATTTACTGGAGAGATATTTCCAAGAAGGAAGGGTCCATGGACCTGCTGAGATGTCCAAGGTGGAGGGGCTCCAACAGAACCACACTAACTACAGCCTCATCAGTCAGAAATGTGAATTCTGCCTTAAATATGCATAACGGAAAATCATGTTTATAGCCTTGATATGGAATTTTAGGGCTACTGTAGAAAGAAATGCAGAGCTCAATGATCTTTACTCACTCCTATTCATATGCATAAAGAAATTTCTTTGTCCCATAAAACTTAATCTTTATTTAAAACACTGAATCTGAATTATTTAAATTGGACTGTGTTGTAAAGCATTTTAGAGTATAGGAGCTAGTGACTCCTCACATCTTTTATATTAAATGAGCTATTGTGATCAAGTTCTAACTTCTGCTAAGCATAAAATGTGATTTGATATTTAAACTGAGTAATAGCAATTTCATTTTCAGAGGCTGGGAAAGCAGAGATTCCGACGAGTTCGGTGTGTTCTGTGGGTTATCAGAAAAGTAGGCTTTTAAAATTAGCATCTTTACTCGATGAAGAATCCCTTTCATTTGTTAGTTTGCATGAAAATTAGTTTGGCTCTTTTGTTTAACTTCTGGCCTGTTGGGCTGAATGCCTTGCATTAAGCTTGAATATCCTTGAGCCAGATTCCAAGGTCCTTATCAAAGATCCAGCACAAAATGGTTTAATCAATTGGGTGCTTCTAAATTGCAACAGTTGAAATTTTGTGAGAGTTAAGATCAAGTGAAAACTGGAGGAATCTAAGCAGCTGGGTTCAGTCCTTCTCCCGTGCTGAAATAATTGATTCAACCGGGAGCCCAACTGAATAACTGTTAAAAGTTAACAGTCCAACAAGGCTCCTACAGTTAAAAGAAGAAATAGTGGATTCTCTTTGGAAAGTGAAAGAAATTAACAAAATGTAACTCTAAATTTAGTTCCTTTAATGAATCATCTATACTTGGGTTATTATACTTGCCTAGGTAGGTTTTCTTTTGAGTACATCTTTTGCGCACTGCTGTTAATATCTTATACACAAGTACAGCCCATCATTAAGGTTAATTCAAATGGATGTCACTGTGATCCATATTCAGGAAAAGGGTCCAGAAACATTGACCGTTGTATACATACTCTTAAATGCAATGCTGTGTTCAGGTGGTTTTCAGAGAATCATAGAATCACTGAAGTTGGAAGGGACCTTTCAGATTATCTAGTCCAACTGTCAACCCAACACTGATAAAAAACATCACTAAATCATATCTCTGAGCACTATGTCTACCTGTCTTTTAAAAACCACCAGAAACGGTGGCTCCATCTCTTCTGTGGGCAGCCGTTTTGGTTTTTTTCTGGAGAATGACCTAGCTTTTGACACAGTCTTTCAAAAGATCTCTTTCCTAATGAGGTGAAAAAATAATTGCTACACTATAACTCTTTTCACCCATATCAAAGTCTACAGATAAACTGGTGCGGCTGTTAGATTGCCAGTTTTGGTCTGAAGAGTTCCATTTTAATTTCCCAGATGACCCTTATATTTTCACTGCTGGTGTAGGCAGGGCTCTGCAGTCCAGAAACTATGGTAGGTTCTTTTACCCTATTGTCATCTGTTGATTTTACTGGTAATTACAGATCTTAAAGCCCTTGGCTTTGGTTTTTCTGGGAGAGTTTCATCTCCTGTCAGCCATCAGCTAATCTGAATTGACCAATTTAGAACTGGGCTTCTTCTAGTCTACTGAGTAATTGAGGAAAGCACTTCCAGAAGCTCATTATCCCCAAACAGGTATTGAGAATAGTGAAAATAAACTGTTCTCTGGAAGGAATATCTTTCTATCTTGATTTGCTACAGAGGGAGGCTAAATTATTAGCTTAGTCTCAGTGGTTAACTATTCAACAATTAGCTACATGTGGTGAATCGAACCAGCTCTATCTCAATACCCATTTATTGAATAGGAACAGTACCTGAAAACCTCCCCAAGCATTTTAGATTCATCTCTCACTAGTGAAGAAATTTCTCACAAAGACCTCATGAAGCAGATTTGAGACATCCCAGCAGAAGGAAAAGCATTTTTTAAGGGTTGAAGCCTGATCCCCTGGTCATTTTATAGAATTCTTCATTCTTCATTCCTGGCAGGCATAGTCACATTGAAATAACATAAGGATATTGACATTTAGACATTTTGCTGTCTGGTTTTTTTGGCTTAATAAAAAAGCTTTCTTTTTTTTATTTTTTTAATCTGAAAGACTGTTTACCCCATGCTAAAATGCATAATGGTTTTCTATGTCATGCTGAAAGCTACATATTAATAAAATGTCATTAGTAGCTAAAGTAACAAAATGAGTTAGGAAAGATTCTAATGGCAGAATTATTATCCATCCACTTCTTTTCTTAAACCTTAAGGCCCACAGCAAAAATAAAATCTATCACCTCCAATACTTTGGAATTATCTTTCAGATCCAGCTGAGTGAATTCTTCACTCTAAACCAGATAGGGTTAACTATGGGTGAAAAGGTACATTTACTACTGCACATTCCAGTGTTGTAAATAGTAATGCAGCTTTTAAGCACTGAGCAGAGTCCTAATACTGATAATGAAAGCGAGATGGACACTCTTAAAACAGTCTGCTGAAGACTTATGTAGTGACTGCTACTTTTATTGATCAAGGGACTTCTTTAACAAATTTTTTACAGTTTTTTAGGGGGTAGGATAAGGCCAGATTCTTCTGCTCTCACCTGTATTGCTTCACACTGCAGTACATTTTATATGGTGGATTTTTTTCTGAAAACAAAACAAAAGAAAAAGTATTCCACTTCCATAAGTTTATCAGCCATTATAAAGAAATATAAAAAATATTGAAAGTTTTAAAATTCAGATCTTGAGAGATTATTTAATTAAATGTAATAAAATAAAAGTTGGAATTTAATAAAATGATGTAGCTTCAACAAAGTATTTGGTTTTGACCAATTATAAAATTTGTTTATAAACTAAACAAGAGGAAATTAAATATAAAATCTCTTTCATATGCCAATGAAGACGGCTTATCCTTTACCAAGACATTTAAAAAAAAGGGCTAGAAGACTTGGGCATCTAGTCCCTTTTACGGTGGTCCTATCATAATGAATTACCCAGGTCCTTCTTAAAATCATTTAAGTAACCTGCACTTCCTTCTCATCAATCCCGTTTTATCTGCATTCTTTCTTCCTAACTCTAAGCTGCCTACAACATTAATGGCCACGTCTAATTTTCTTACTAGATTAAATAAAATCCTTTCCAAAATTATTATACTGTCTACCTTTACTGTTGTTCTTGTCAATATGAGTATCTTCTAGCTACTGTTTTTATTCCTTGATGGTATTGCTTTATTTACTTCTATATCCACATTTATCTGAGCTTTCTTTCCTTGCTGAAAACATAAGTAGCTAGAACACTAACTTTTCATAACTCTTTTTTCTCCATTCCTTCATTTAAAGTTCTTTTTATCTCAATTTCCCAAATGTTAGTTCAGAAACCTTGACTTCACGGGTGTTTGGAGGGACAGCAGTAGGAGTCCTCATTCTGTGAATGGGAGGATTGGACACACACAAGCTTTCTCGTTTTAGTAGTTGTGCATCCTTCCCACCACCACCACTCCCAGCAAAACTTTTGCAAAGGAAATACATATTCTCCCTCAAAAATGTATTAGTAGCACGGGCTATGACTTCTGTATGTTGAAAGCAGGTCTGAGATCAAATGACTTTTTGAAACCATCTCCAATCTAGGGTAGGGGAAATAGCAACTCAGTGTTTAGGATGTTGCAGGAGTTTAGGTTGCTCCAGAAGTGGAGGATGGAAGCCCACAGGGGGTCACTGTAAGAATCCTTATCAGCATGTACACATATAGAGAGCAGCTGTCAGGTTGTGAAAATTAAAGGATGTGATGGTTTGAACTGACATTTGTGCTTCTCCAAACCTTTCTGCTGTGCTGAAGGTAAACTAGATGTGCTGAGCTGATGAGGACCAATTCTCACTGGTCCACTTGAATTTGTGGTTTTGTCTCTCTAAGTCAGTACAGGGCTTCTTTTCGTGTCTGAGCTGAATCAAACCCAGAGAAAGAATATCATTTGTCAATCCATAAGCAGTTATAAAGACCTGAAAGAGATTCAACAGCCCAGTGGAACGCAGAGTAGAAAGTCATGCAGATGAAAAAGCAAGGAAGCTCCCTTGTGACTGCAGGAGCAGATTGTGATGGCAAGAAAATCAGTGATACAAAACCAAAGGGCAGTCATCAGATAAGAGTTTGGATTGGATATCAGCTTGGCAATTTTGAGTTGATACTTAGATTTTGAGATAGATTGCAATATGCTGAAAGTGGCTCTAAACTGTACTGCTCTTCTCCTGCCTTCTAGAGCAGACAGTAATCTGAATTGATTAATACCAATCTACTTTTAATAGAGTGTTTCTGAGCCACATTCCAGTAACAAATGTTAGACACCAGAAGATAAAACATAGCCAGATCTGATATATGTGGAGCCTCAGCTGTACATATTTGACCCCTATTTTACACAGTTGCGGCTCATTGATTCTCCCTTTTAAACTCCTGGACTGAGCACTCAGCAATCATCGGACCACCCATACATCTTCCGAGCTGATTTAGTCTATGAACTGTAACCCTGCTACAGGGCTGTAATGTTTCTGGCACCTACAGTGCTGGCTGCTTGTCATTATGACATATAACCTAGAAGATGTACTTAAGAACAAATAACCTCAGAAGTGTTAACATGCCATCAGTCTTTTCAGCTAAAGCAAAGACAGGGCCCAGGATATCCAAAAAATGAATAAATGAGCAAATTCAAATACTATCCCAGTAGCCACCAAAGCTCAGGTTTGGAACCAAAAGTGTCAGAGAAAGAAAGAAACCTAGACAAGGTCTAAATGGCTCAAAAATGCTATTCATTTTACCTCGTGAAAGGCTGTAAAGTTATGTAAGCCATTTTTCTTGCTTTTACGTGAAAGATATATATTCTTTTCCATAAAATGTCTGCAATTGCTACATGACTCTGGTGATGGACAAGCTTAAATTATAAATATTTTCCTTTTCCAAGGTTTATTAGGAATGCCAATATGAACACAGCCCAATTGAAATAAAGCATCCTAGTTTAATGTAATAGAGCTTTCTAAAAGGTCAGGCAGAACATTTTACACTGAAAATTAAAATATAGATAGCACTAGAACTGGAGTTACTGTTTATCCCACTTCAGTCCTGTTCTTAATGAAATTGTATTGAATTTTTTATAATACATCAAAGAGTCAACACAAAATACTTCACAGGGTATTAAATATATCAACAATATAAGCTAGGTCAGATAATTGCAGAATTAAACAAAGACAAAAGGTAACAATACTGGCTTCAATTAATGTAGTGAATTAATGAATGATCTCTATTACTCTACTCATGTTCATTAAACAAGTATAATGGGCTTCTGAATTGTCCATGTGAACCTAGAGAGTCTATTCAATCAAAATTACCTATGCTTACTGTCGATCCCTTGCTGATTATTCCTTGTCAGAGGCATACACAACTAGCCCTTTGGCATTTGCAGTTGCTGGGGGCTCAAGCACGCAGTATTACTTGGGCTATGCCTAAGAACACAGATTTCTCAAAGTGAATAAATTCTTATTTTATGCAGCGGGAGTGGGTGATAACATAAACAATGCACTAGTACTTTTTAGTTGCCGTTAGGGCTAACCAAATTTTCCAGCTATGTACACATCCCATCTTTTAGAAGAAGACTGAGGGAGCTGGGGTTGTTCAGTCTGGAGAAGAGAAGGCTCCAGGGAGACCCCATAGCTCCTTCCAATACCTAAAGGGGGCCTACAGGGTGGGGGCCCTGGGGTGGGACTGTTTGCAAGGGCATGTAGCAATAGGATGAGGAGAAATGGTTTTGAGCTAGAGCAGGGTAGGTTTAGATTAGACATTAAGAAGAAGTTATTTACAATGAGACGGTGGCCCAGGTTGCCCAGAGAAGCTGTGGATGCCCCATCCCTGGAGGTGTTCAAGGCCAGGTTGGATGGGGCTTTGAGCAACCTGGCCTACTAGAAGGTATCCCTGCCCAGGACAGCCTCCAACCCAAACCATTCTATGATTCCAACCCAAACCCTATGATTCTATGATGAACAGTTGGGGCCAGAAAGAGCAAATTACTTCTTTCAACCAAACTTTAAGAACAAGATATTACAACCTGGCCCTTTGTTTCTACCAAGGCCATAAACTGCTGCTTATTTAAAATACATTATTTTAAAGGAATCATCGCTGCTCATATTTACCCAAGCAGTTTCTTACAAGCTGTAGAAGCAGGATCATTTTGCCTGCTTTGCTTTCATTTGCCTGAGTTAGGTGATCACAGTTCAGCCCTTCACCTTCTTGTGTTTTTCTTGATGTTTTCAAGCTGAAAACAATAAGTCTTTCTCAATAGTCTGTACAAGATGGCCCTGTGGTTTTCTGTTAAGATGCTACATTATTTTTGTGCTATTTTATGACTGCAGTATTAGAATGAGGTAAAAGCACTCAACTCATGTTAAATGTTTCTGTAGGAAAGATGGTTGCATTTATCAGGATTAATAGACTATTTATACTGGAAACTAAAATCCTCTTTTTATTCACATGCAATATAGTGTGCAGGTAACCAAAATCCAATCTTCTTAACCCTCACTGAAGCAGCTTTTTCCCTGACTTCAGCGACAGTTCAATTTCTGTTATGCTAACCATATGCTTCTGATTGATTATCAGTTATATTTAATTATTCAGAGTTACAGATGGCAGTTTTGTGCGGCAAACTGCTGATCTCTGGAGGCCCTGTGTGCTGATGCCACTGCCTCTGCAGTTAGAACTCTTGAGTCCCCAAGCTTGAGAAAAATAGGTAATTTAACCACATTTGTAAGCTATATTGGCCTATCCAGTCAAAAGAGAATGCAAAGATTCTGAGACTAAGGTAGCAGACTACATCCATGGAGAGAGGATATTAAGTTGAATGCCCTGAAACACCCTGTGTTGCCAATGACTAATGCCACTCTTTCTCCTTATCCATTAAAAGAAACCTCCAAGTTGTGTCGTATTTCTTTTCCTCCAACAAGATTCTCCCAATTCCTTCCTTCCCTACCCCTGTAGGATATTTAGGTGTAGACTCTCTGAGGCCCTACTGTCACTCGTGGGAACCCCCGGTGTGAGGTACAGAGCAATACTTGGTGAGCAAAGCATGGGTACCAGAGTGCAAAGTATGTAAAGAGCAGAAAATCAAAGACAACAAAATATTCCATTTCTCCTCCAGAAATTAGTAATTTAAAAAAAAGAAAATAAAAAAAAAAGGAAATAAAAAGAAGTTTTCCAGCATTTTTTCCCCCTCTGCATTTTTTTTTCATGATTACCACAGGGATGGTGGGAGAGAATCCATGTTTTTGGGCTTTTTCATACTGCTTTCTTGAGAGAGGTTTTTTTGTTTTCAATTCACCTGATAGTGCAGTCCCAGCAGAATGCACCTAACAAATCATACTGAGTGTCTGCACCTTGCTATGTATCAAAGTCCCTTAATGTGCCAACAAAGTTCTCCAAGGTCAGAAAAGCAGTTTATCAACCTTTTATATCTCTTATAGCAGACAATAAATTTATTCTACTGTTGGAATCTATGAATATTTCAGATGGTCTGTGAGATAAACACTATTGCTTAGGATGCTCTGCATGTCATTGTCAACTAGTACCAAACACTGTCATTGCCCCACGCACTCTGTACTTTTAGCTTCCTCTGAGCCCAGGAAAATGCAACACTGTACGGCTTGTATTTTTCTATGTCCTTCAGCTCTTTAAAGTGTTTTCTTTTTTTTTCTAATGCAACTTTCCATTAACAGATAGATTAAGACAATTAACGGTTTGAATAATTGCTCATTCCCCTCTCTCTTAATTTCTCAGCAGTCTAAAATTGACTTTAGAAATAGGAAAAAATTATATTTTATAGAGTCTTGAGTTCCTTATTCCTATTAACAAAGCAAACAAAATATCTTCCTTTACTATTTTTATAGGGATCAGTGAAATCCAGGATACTTCCTATTTCTTTTCAGCTTAAGCAAATGTATATGACTTAATATATACATAACTCTAACTAAGAATAGTTTTATGGATCCCTTTAAAATATCTAATGAAATATTTAATTCACTTATTACAAAACCATTCTGAGTTTTATCACATTTTAGAGCAAGTGAGCCCTAGTGCGCCAAATTAAAGTTCGTTTGTATGATTTATGAGACAATGATTAAGAGAAAACGTAGGATTTTTTCAACTATCAGCTTTCTGGAGGGATGTACAAAGCCAAATATGGCTATGGACTCCTCCTTGTGCTTTCTCCTTGATCATAACCTTCATAGAGAAGTGAAAGTAATATAACAGTAGTTAAATTTGTGACCTAAGTTGGAATTTTAGATTCTTCTGGAAGGTCTAAGTGTGTACATCTATGACTAGCCAAGAGATCTTAAACATCATTTTGAAAATCTGATAGAGAGATTTGACTTTTAAACATTAGAAAGGGGTGCATTTATATACAAGACATTTATCTACCTAAGTCCATATTTACAAAGGATAAGAGCTACAGAAATTCAATATATGACCTACTATCTATTCTACCATATGTCTAAGTAAATTTAGCCCCATTTCACCTGAAAGGACATTTTTCCACAGTAATTTAGCATAATATTAACAGATGCTTCAAAAGCTCAAGACTCATAATTTTGAAAGTGAGTTTGTATATTAGAAAATATAAATATGCCCAGTTTTATAAGATGTGAAGTAAATATGGCTAAACTGGTGATGAGCTTCTAAAAGAGCTCATATTTAAAACAAAACTAATAAATATGTCTAAGGAGTTCTACAAACAGAAATAAGATTATATCTCCTGATTATTTTTTTTTTTAAAGAGCTATTGTAATAACGGTAGTTTTCTGGTAAAAGTAAACAATTCAATCCCCTCTCCTCAAAAATTTAAAGAATAATAGTAATGATTTGGCCTCAAAGAGGAAAGTTAAAAGGAAAGACAATTCTCTTATCTTTTCCTAAATGTTTTCACCAATGATGTGCTGCTTTGTGCTCCAGTTCTCAATTGATCATTGCCATTTTAGTAGATTTTTCTTTTTCAACAGTGACAAAGCTATAAAAGGTAGAGGAATTGTTTTAAGATGGTAGATTTTCCAGTCAGTCTGATGTTGATGTAACGTAAAGGCATCTTTAAAGGAGTTTATTTGCTTCTTCACTTGCTTAGCATCGCCTGATTCATAAAAATATAACAGGTCCCTATTGTACAGCTCAATTGAATCAACTCTTTTAAGAGATTGTTTCCCTAGACTGAACATATGGATGTAAGATAAACATTTTGTCAAGCCTGTAGCATTGATTTCAAATGCTGTTTATAAATAGTTGTAAGAAAAATATCATATATAGCTCCCATATTGTTTATGGTTGTTTACAGTATGTTGACTGCATTAAGCATTAGATAACAACTGAAAGGTTAGTTATCTAGAAAATTATATTTCCTTCTTTGCTTCTAAAGCAAAACTTAAAATCCTAATTAACTCAGTAACATTCAACCAATATGAATAACAGGTTATCTTATCTTAGCTTAAATTTCTTTTCTACCTCAAAGTTTCCTTAAAAACTAATCCTGGGAAAGGGGGAAGTGGGAGTTGAGTTGAATGAAAATAATTTATATTTTTCTAACCAAAAGGGTTCAAATTAAAAAAAAGTTTTTGTTTAATTGAAGTAAATCATTTCACTTTCAGTGTCTCTTTTGTGTTTTTTTAAATACACAGAGAGCATAAAAAGATGTTTTTATGAATATTTTTCTGTGTGCATTTGAAGGATTTGGGTCCCAAAATCAAAAAACTTGAATGTTAGTTTAAATATTCTATTATCACTTAAGCTTAACAGCCCAGGCATTGCTTACTGGCTGCTGAGACATTGCAGTTCATGTAAAATCAAGGCTGCTGCCTTTCACTTTTGGAGGTCATCTAGGCCAACCACCCTGGCCTCCCAATGTTTCTGAATGGATTTTTTGCCTTCCTTAGACGGGTATAAGCCCCAAGCTAGAGTAAATCCAGGGACAATATCTTATTGCCTGTAGTTTGGTGATGGACCTGGGATGGATTTCACACTTGCTGTGATTTGGCTCCATTTTGGTGAGGTCAGTCTAGCGGAACACAATTAAATACGCTGTACACTGTTAAATGAGTGTATGCAGTATTTATTGACTGCTGCAAAAAGTGATAATAAAATGAGTAAAAACATTGGAAGCCTATATAGAAAGATATACTTTTTAATATAATTAGGCCTCTTGCAGAATTATTTGACAAAATAATGTGACAAAAAAACCATTGACTATTTACAGAATGAGTTTCCTACAGCACGAAGAGTTTTCCTGTAAACCTTTACCTGCCTCAGTTGTGCAATGTAAACAATATCTGCATACTTTCATCTTTAGTAGAGTTATAAAGTAATGTTTCTTTTATATGAGCTTTATCTTCCAGCTGTAAATTTAATAGTTACTGCAGACTATACCACTGACATTAGTTTTAATGATGTGAGACTCCAATAACTCCTAAAGAGTTTAAGATTAATGCAAAAGAACTTAACTTTGTGAGTCATGACTTATTTTTATTAGTAACTCTGCAGTTTGATTTAGATTGAGAATGGGAGAGGGTATTATTTGCCCATAGAAATGAGAGGCTGTTCATTTTATTATATCATTCATAAGTAATATCTGTTTGATTCTAATTTCTGTATGCAATGGGGATTCAAATATTTGGGGGCTGGGAGGTCAAAATTCTCGCCGTCTGCATAACACCAGTATGGGCGTCAAACCTTGAAAAATGGGGTTTGTTGGAAGAGCCGATTGTCAGCTCCAGACTCAGCAAAAGCAAGCCTTGAGTACCAAAGACAGAAACCTTCCCAAAAATTTATTTGCTTTGTTGGTCCAACAGCAGAGAATGGAACGTGCTGTTACATCAGATAAGGGCACTGTCAAGTTGAAGCCTGATCATTTCTCTGTACCCATCTAACCAGACCATTGGAAAAGTACTTTCCTACTTCATCTTTCAGGTATTAAGAATGAGGCTGTCAAGAATTGAAGTAAGGAGAGAAAAGAATAGTTTTCTTATTGGAGCTGTCTGACAATGAAGTGGCTGAGATACTAACAAAAGTACGTAATTTAATGTGAATAAACTGTTATACTGCATGGCAACAGATATATTAACTATCTTTAAAAGACATGTTCATCATGAGGCCAGGGATGTCAGAAAAGGGAAATTGACCTCAGCAGCAGGACAATCTGTACAGCCTTAAAAGCAAAATTGTAACCATTATGATTTTATAGACATAGGAAAAACAAAACAAAACAAAACACGAGTATCCTTTCCTGTAAAAAAAAACAAACAAGGAAAACCAAACTCATGCTTATCTGATCTATTTGATGGTGACTAGTGGCAAGCAATTCTGCAAAAGGGCAAATTATATTAAAATATATATATATTTCTGTATAGTCAACCAATGTTTTTAGAGTTTTATTATCACTTCTTGCATCAGTTAATAAATACTTTGATGATGTCAAAACAGTGGCTGACACTATTGCTGCTTTATCAGCCATTCTCACTATCAGGATTTAGAAAAGAGTGATCAAAATATCCAAACAGTTCCATATGAAGGAATGGGATTAATAATGTATGTGAAAAAGAAACATATAAACAAAAGTAACATTAGAACCAATCCAAATGACTGGCACAGAGAAGTTATATCCTTGGTTTTGGTTCTTGGTTCTCAGGAAATGGAGATGAGAGATTTCATGATAATATTAAAATGGAAAAAAAAAGAAGAGAACTCAAACCCCAAATATTCTAAACCAGACACTACTTCCAATGCCATTTTGATGATTTAATTTTGTGTTTGGGGCTTTCAAGCTGGATTGAATCTTCCAGCTCTTTCAGTTCCTCTTGTCTCTTGAACTCCACCCTTGACTTTTGGTTTATGCCAAGGGGATCTCATCCAGTGAGAAAACAAATCACAACATTAACTCTCTGACCTGAATTAGAAAACTGAAGAGCTGCATAACATCAAGATAGGGATTATTGTGACCTGAGTATAATAGAAAGAGGTAGTTTTATCAGGCAACATCAAAAACAAGTCCTAAGTTGTTTGCCATTTTTCTTAAGATATTAAATAAGGAATTTATTTTTTATGAACTGACACCTGTGTTATGAAATGAGCAACATTACCCGCAAAAATGACAGTTCTCTCAGATCTGTGTTCATTAGAAATACCAAGAGAGACGACAAGCATTTTAAACGTCTTGCAGTCTCAGAAAAAAGTGAGACACACAAAAAGGTTTCAGAAAAAGGCAGGCATTTTTTTGTAGATTATGTGCATGGAGACTGCAAGTGGAACCATTCACTGGATGAAACAATGACTGAAGAATGAGGAGAGCATCACTTTTAGGGCATTTGCATTCCCGTTTCACAGCTGGGAGGCTGAGGGATGGAGAAACCACTGGTCCAAAGGTACTAATGTATCAGAGATTAAAGTAAAACCTCTCATAGAGGTTTAGAGCCTTGCTGCTGTCTGAAGCTAAAATTTGGAGTCACCTACATCTCTCATTCTTTTTGCTCTTCTCTGTTTCTTGCAGCTGCAGCCAGGTCTCCTTCTGTTTTGTTTTTTTTTCAAAGACAAAGAAGTTCACTGGTGGCTGACGCCTTGTCAGGATAACCTCTCCTTTTGATAAAGATTTTCCTCGTAACTCAGAAATTGGATTGGGAGATGAACAATTATATTTTCAGAAGTTATCTGAGATTAACCACTGCCAAGAAGACAGAGTTTTAGCTTAGTTTAGTATGTCTTTCAGCTCTGAAAAGGAACAATAAAAATGAAAGAGTGACCTGTGTACAAAATCCATAATTGCCAATTTACTACTAGGTTAGAAATATATTTTTCTTGTTTATTTGATATTTTGTTTTGCTTTTTTTCTCTTTGCTTGTTAGCTATGTTTATATACTTGTGCTAATAAATCTTGTTTGTTTATGTCACCCAGTCACAGCACTGCTTGTAAATAAGAGTTATTAAAAGAAATAAAGACCTCAATTTCCTGCATTGGAATCACACTTCATTAAAACCAGAGAAATCAAGGCCTAGCTGTGAATTCTACTTCTTTTTTTGACAGTTTCTAATATAACATGAGTTCTGGCTGGTTTGAGATTGCACATAACTTAAAAGAACTCAAAAGAAGAGTCCTTCCTAGTGAGGTTTTATTACAATCTGAATGCCATTAAAAGTTGAGCGGAGGGTTTTTTTTTAAAATCATTGTTATGACCAGAAAAGTTGAACTCTTTTATTTGTTTATGAAATAGAGATCATCCTCTGATACGCTCTCAGGTTTTATATTTATTGAAGATCCCTATTAACTTTGATAATTGATTTATTAATTCCTATTTTCTTTCCTGTCAGCCATATTTCATACACATATATTTGCATGGGCACATTTTTATAGCTGCCCATGCTTTATAACTTCCATGGGCACTGCTGTTATAACTACATATAGTTATAACTATATAACAATGTTATATAACTGCTATATAATGCAACAAATTTCATGTGTTGTTCCCATTCAAACTCCGTGAAACAAATCAGAGCAAATTTGGCTTGAGAAATATTTACAGGTCTACATAATATAATGGATGAATAAACGGCTCAAATAATTTCACACTACTCACCTAACACAGGCATAGTTTTCCAACTTTCCCATGCTGGCAGAGTTATTTCAAATTGTTAATGCAGGTAAAGCTGGTAAGAGCAACTGATGGGAAATGCTGACTTTTTAATGACAACTACAATGTTTGATGTCATGAATGGACCTTATGGTCCCAAAGAAATAAAAACCCTTCTGTTCACTAACTCACTTCAATTCCTTTCCTCTTTACTTCAATTTCTGCATTACAGGTATCCAAGAGTATGAAAATTGTTGCTTTTCTTTAAGAAGTGAAAGGGTATGTAGGTATGTATGAGACAGGACCTGGATTAGGTCAATAATTGTGTAAGTCCTCTTTCAAAGGTTAACTTCTAAAACGCACCAGAAACACAGCACAGAAACTCAGTAAAGTGAAGTTCTGCAAGAGGACAAAAGGAGAAGTCTAAGCTGTTCTTTCCTAAATCAGACAGAAGTTATTAGTGAAATGCTGCTATTGCAAGCACTAGTGCTGTGTCCTCTACTATTTTTGTTCATATAAATAAATTGGATAATGCTTTTGAAAGCAAAATTTCCATGTGATCCTAAATTAGGAAGAACAGTAAATAATGAGGAACAATGCAGACAGTAACAGGACTAATAGATGACAAATGTAGTTCAATGCAGCTTAATGCAGAATAATGAACCTGATAGTAAAGAAAAAAAAGAAAAAAGAGAGAGAAAACACTTATCACCTGCAAACTCACACACACAAACAAAGAACAGAACAAAATGAAAAACCAAAAAAGAAAGATTGCAGGCATGTCCTTTCCTAAAAAGTAATCCTTTGCAATGTTCTGGCCTCCTCACCTGCAGATGAAAAGGCATTAAAATTTGAATGAAGTATAGTGAAGATATGGAAGAAGAGGTGATGATTATCACCCTTAAAGCGAAAATGCTGAGGTTTTGCAAGGCTGTTCTTGACTTCTCAGTTAATTTTTGTCCTCCACAGCCTAAGTGTATGCAGCAATAGTTAAGGTGATGCACAGGCAGTGACCATGCAGAAGTTTGCACTTTATTTTCCAGTTAGAGAGAGTGATATTTTCAAACAATTTCAATCCACCTTTTGTTGTTTGTCTTCAGTTAGCCTGGTAGCCATGGTTTCCAAAGGTCCCCTGTCAATACTGCACTACTGGAAGTAATTTTTGTGAGTATGCACAGTATTTATACACCCCAGTGCACGTTTGCTCTCCAGAAGGCAACTCACAAAAGAGCAACAGTTTTGCTTTTTAATGTATAAGTTTATTCATATGCCTTTAAAAAAAAGAAAAAAAAAAAAAGAATAGTTTTTTATAATTAGTCTTTTCAAGTTACTGCAATCATGTTAATGAGATCAGTATTCTCCAGTACTGGAAAATTGTTGTTATTGCTGGTTATTTAATCTTGCCAGTTTTCAAATGTAAGTGGCTGAGAGCGTTTAATCTGGAAGCTGCCTGGTGTGTTGATATGACAGTGAGATTCACAGTTTTCCTCTGAATCATAAAGCAATTTGGAAAGCACCACTGCATTGTAAAACACAGTATTTGTCATAAGCAACTCTGATGTAGCTTCTCCACGTATGGTGGTGTGACATGGACATTCACAGCTCTAATGCAGCGCATCACTCTGGTACGTGCTTAACACTAAGCATCTGAGTATTTCTTTTGATGTGGATATCATCCTGCAGTTTCTTAAAGAATTAGTCTTCCTCAACTGATTTTAATTCTTTTGATGTGTCCATTCAGAAAGTTACCCATTTCATTAGGTAAATGCTTTCTTTCCTCAAACTTCTTCATTTTTGTTCCTTCATGATAGGAGATTATGGATAGCATTTTCTTTCTTAGTCTTATTTTCTTAAAATTACAGGTTTAGTGTTTATCCAAGGGCTTCTATTTTGTATACTACTAATAATTATTGCATTGCATTAGATTTTTTTTTTCCAAAACAAAAATAAGCAGTTAGTCACTGCTCTGAAAGATTCAGCTTGTGCTTTTCTGAAAACCAAAGATATTTATTATTAAAATATTTACACGTAGTTTTTCTTCTTCTTAAGAAAATGGTTTTGCTTATTGAAAAATTGATTTTTTGCTTTCCATCCCCTGTCTTACTTAGTTTTCTTTTCTTTTTTTTTTTTTTTTTTTTTTGAATTTAAAATCAACTGGCTTTAGTACCAATTTTCATGTATCTTGCAAGATTCTTCTGTTTAGCTGTTTGACTGACAATATTCTTCTTTCAGACACTGAATTCTGAAGATCAAGGCTGACGAATGTTGTTTTGGTCAGATGGGAAGGGAAATTGCCTTGATTTTGTTCCAAGTAGGCAATTAAGAAATGATTAATTGGTATTCCAGTAAAACTGGAAACCATAACTCTCAGATGTGTCATGCATTCTGAAGTGTAAAACACCTGATAATAATAATAAACACTATTACTAATTATAAAACAATGAAAATGAACATAAGCATATAGGAACAAGGCGATTGAAAAGCTGACATTTGGAAATTTTCACTTAAACTTGTGAATTTAGTAATTTTCCCACCTTTTCTATGTAATGTTTGAGTCATCTGTTTCTTGTAATGTACAAGTGATCTTCGAATGCCTTAACACATGTCTTTCCTATAATTTCCATGTGTAGTGTTTTAACTTTTCCTACTTTTTTTTCCTACTTTTCACGCATATGAAATTTCATTCAAGGGAATCTACTTGTTGTACTAATTTCTAGGCCATTTCTGCTGCTGAAGTGAATATCCATCACCTTGTGGGTATGAAAGTTTTCACAGCCATTGCAATTTGTAACCAACGGATGTCTTCTTTGATTTAAAAAAAAAAAAAAAAGATACTTCAGGAGATATACGCAGCGATATTTGTGCTGATAAAATGACCAAAGTGAATACTGTTGAACGTGGTCTAGTACAGAGACTTCTGGGGAGGTAATTTAATTATTCTGATTACCTGCTTAAGTGACATTCTTCAATAGCTGAACAACGAAAATTACTTGTCCACAAAATTATCTGAAATTTAGCATTAACTTTGATATTTTTCTGCTCAGTCTTTGAAAAAGAGACAAGCATTATGTTTGGAAAGCCCAGGTTTTCCTTGAAACCAAGAGTTTTTCATGTTTTTCTGTTTTGTTTGTGGTGGGTTTTTTTTAATTTTTTATTTTCCTCTTGGTTGCACTGTAGATTAACACTTCGGTACACAGTAACTAACAAGTTCACTAAAAGTAGGGGTAAATTTTAAAAATTAAGGTGTTTGTCCTTTCATCTCTTTATCAACTAGTTCATGGTATAGGATTAATTCCTACAGTTTTTGAGATGTTTCTCCACTTATTTTGAGCATAGCTTTGTGCATCAATTAGAATTGAGTAATTTTAAGATTTCTGTTCCATTTACTTGACATCCTAAAGAGAGAGGAAACTCAGTCAAAGACTACTGTCATTTATTTTGTGCGGTACAATTTCATTCATTTCATCTGAAGTTCATTTTCATTAACTGTTTCTGAATGAAAAATGGGAAGTGTTTTAATTGGATTCACTTGAAATGCAGAAGAAAAAGTAACTGCAGAGAAACATTCATAAACAGAAGCTATCTATTTGTTAATTACCATTAGAAAGAACAAAAGATTTAGCTGAAAGGTCATTCAAAGAACAAGTATTAATGACTTGTTTTATTTTCTGCTTAAGCTTCCCTCCTTATTACAGCTGGTTACATGAAACTAAAACCTTATGTCTGTAAGTGCCATCATCAAAATATAACATTGGAGAAGTCTGATGTTAAAGTAGTTGAAGTCCAAGACAGAATTACCTGTTGGATCCACTGAAATGCTTCATTGGTTAAAAGTGCTTTAGAGCTGAAATACTGCAAGCTAGGAAAAGCTTCTACGCCAGTGTTTGCCCACCTGTGTGATAAAACTCAAGAGTCATTATTCTGTCTAGAAGTGAAAGATTGCCCACTTGATAGAAGATATGACTTTTTTTGAAGAAATCTTAAAAACAGAATTCATCTGCATTCTGTTAAATATGCGTATATATTTTTGGGGGCTGAGGTCTTATACGGTGAAGTTTAGAAAAGAATTAACATTCACTCATCTGAGCTCTTTCCCCTAGTCCGAACTGGGTTAGTTTACAAATGCAGTGATGTACCCTCTACATCGCTCAAATTATCTATCAAGTCATGCAGAAAATTTTAAGGGAAAAAGTACTCTCGTTTCAAGCTGGGCAATATTCCAGTCATCTTGTATATGTTGCTTTTCAGATGTTGTTACCCTCAGTATGACGTTACTAGGTTAGAAAGAGGATTTTCACCTCAATGTCAGACTGCTCTAGGCAGTAGGCAAGCCCTTCCATGGTAATTAAAATTAAAAAAATTAATGAGTGTCATTTATTAATTTTCATAATTGGGAAAATATTTATCTACATTTTCATCTTTTAAAGACTCATTTGAAGGACTGGGAATTAAACCCTATGTTGTGGAAATGTAGAAATTTTTGAAGCATATAAACACTGTTTTTTATCATCAGATTTCTTATGATATATTTATACTTTTCTTATGGTTTACTGTTACATCTCCTAAGCAACATTTACTGCATCTAAACCCAACCCCACAAAAAACTCCCAACAAACCAAAACCCAAAAAAATCCCAATAACAAGAAAACCCGTTGCCCTGTGTCTTTTTGTAATTGTACTTAAAATAAAAGTATTAGCTTTATATTAACTTCCTGTAAGAAAGATTATTAGGAAGGGGTGAGATTCAGAGTTCAAATTCTGCCATCCGAGAAAATTGGGTTTTTAATACCAGGCTAATATTCATCTGTAGCATTTGAAGTCCTACCTTTACACTGATCACCAGAAACCAGTATTCCTAAAAGAGCAGAGTCGAAATAGCTTTCTCAGAATTAGTAAATGTAAGGCGCTGGGAGAGCAGTAGAATTTGCAATGCCTTTTTCTTGTCAAAATAAGATATAGAACATAAATTCTAAACTAATCTATGGTGGCAATCCTGTGACTTTTCCCCAGGGCGTGCCCCATAAGACCAAAGCCATTTCAGTAAGTCTGTAATTGGACAATTACCTTTTTCCAGCCCGTAAATGCTGACTCGAGGACTTGTCTCCCATTAATCTTTCGTCTACCAAATGGCACATGCATATTTATTTCATAACTGCCACTATACATACAGAAAAAAAAAATATGACAACCATTTCTTAGGGTTAAAAATGTGTAATTTGTTTCATTCTCTCAATGACCCAATGGATTAGTGCACTTAAAGACTTTTACTTCTGAAGACCTGGGTTCAAACTCTCTGTTTGAGTTGACAAGGAAAATGTGTCGGCCTCAACGTATTTCTTACCAGATGTTTGTAGAAGATGACAATCACCCATATAATTCAGCATGTTTGATAATCTCTGCACAGAAAAGCATTTTTACATCTAAAGCAACAAGATATAATTCTGATTCCAGTTAAAGCACAGTAGAGACTTGCAGGGAGGAAAGTGGAAGGAAAAAGAATAGAAAGATATTTTTTAATGCACATATACTTTGCTTCAATTAGATTTTATTAGAAGGTCTCGGCTTTGCATTCATTTTTCTGATAAAATTCACACAGAGAAAAGAATGAATTTTACCTGGAGATGATTTGTTTGGGTTGCTCTGTAGTTTTTTGAGACTTGTGGTCAAAGTGAAGGAAGCACTATCATCATAATTGTTTCAACATTAAAATCTCAGTAACTAAATGTCCATGAGGTACAACTATGAAAAAGCCACACCAGATAGGCATTTTTTGAGAACAGCCAAAGAAAAGAAAGAAAGAAAGAAAAAAGAATAGATACAAAGGCATAAGTTCTAAACTTAAAAAGTAATGTTCTATTTATTTTAAATAGCATCTTGATTTTCTAGGTCAAACATGCAAAGGGGACTTCAACTAAATCACTCATTTTGTGGTCACAATCAATAGTGTTTAGAGTTTAACTGCATGATTTGTGTCTACAATTAGGTATTTGGACATCTAGATACTCCTATTACTTGCACCTGTAATTGATTGCCAGTGCAAAATTAGAGGTTGCATTTAAAAATGTGGCCCACAATGAAAAACAGAAGGATGCCAAATAAAGAAATATGTTCTCTGCTAAAGTGCCAAAGTACTCTAAAATGATTATTGTTTGAGTATGACACCAGGCAAACAACATCTGCCAGTCTCATAGTACAAGCAGATACAGTCCATTAAGTGGAAATTGTAAAACTAAAGAACAATAAAAGAATGAGATTAACCAAAATAATATTTTGTAAATAGTAGTCAAAACAGTCTATTTTCATTCTTTGCATACTTCGCAGTCTACTGCTTTATGGATGGGAAATAGTAAGGAGATTTGTGTTGTGCTAGGTACTATGCAAATAAAAAAATTAAAATATTGGGAAAGTTTAAAAAATTTAGATATCTAAAAATGTAGAAAAGTAATTTCTGGGAATCCATAAATCTATTATGTAACTTTCTCCCATGTGGAGTTTAAAAAACTTGGCCTATAATTCCTCCTTTATTTATAACCTTATTTTCATTACAAAAAATACATATATTAAGCTGTACAAGTCTATATATATGTGTATTAAGCTGTAAACAATCTATACGGACATATCATAAAGATATTTATGGACAAGGTCAAATAAGAAAAAAACCAAACAGCTATGTGTGTGGTGTTTTATTGGGATGGATGTAAGAAACATGAGAAAACAGCAAAATTAAGAAACTCCTTTCTATGTAATAAGTTTTCTTATAACAACATTGTTATTAAGTATTTAATTATGAAAAATTATGTAGCGTTTTTGTCTTTTTATGTTCTAAGCCCTTCTTGTCATAGGGTAAATATGGTAAGAATTGGACAGCTAGACTAACCGAAGATGACAACAGGGGAAAGGACAAAGAAAAAAGTCTTTTGTAATTTAATTCTATAAGGTACTATCATTTATTTTCAGTTGGCATTCAATTTTCAATACACTCGTTTTAAAATGCATTACTGTTTAGTTTTGAATGTTATGGTAATTTGGGAATTGACTTAGCTTTTCTCAGAGTTACAGATATAGGGCATATTAATGAACATGAGTTTCAGATGACAAATGGTGCTTGAAGTTTCCATGTCTTTTAATTCATTTTTGATTAGAACATGGATGTTTTCTGAAATATAGATGGCATTTTCCAGCCAAAACGGTCATCTGATTTCAACATACGATGTGACGCTTCAGTGAAGTTTGAACTTTGGAGTGATTTAAAATTCATTGGTAATAGTGCTATAAAGGCCGTGTTCCCTGGCTCAGAATGCAATAAACTGCAGGATAGTATCTCCTTTGCAGCCACACTGAACCTTCACTCTATTTCATTTATGGCTGCGAATTCCAGCCGCGCTTCGTCTTGCTTACATTGTCAGAAGCAGGAGCAGGAGCAGAAGGATTTTGCTAAGGGAAGGAAAGTGAGTGGCATAAGCTGAATTGTATTTGTTTAGAACACAATAGAAATATATTTATGCCTAGCCATTAAAAAAGCTACCACATGCAGATTAAAATGAATTCTGGAAAAAATAAATTCATAGCGTTATATATTTGCAAACTTGAGATTATGCTTATTATAACCAATATGGATAAGTTAATGTGACATGACTGAAAATAAAACATTAAAAAAATGATTTTTCACATCAAATTTTTCTTCCTACTCAGCTCAGAAAAGATGACAAGTAAAAATATTTTCAAGATTCCCAGTGTTTCCAGAATGCATAAATAAACCAGATGGTAGAGGGCCTTAATTGAACCCCCTCTATTTATTTTTTTTTTCAAAACGTACAAAAGCCAACTTCCAGTCATACGCAAAAATTGGAATTCATTGATTATGTTATTTTTACATATTTAAAAAAATACTGTTGTTCATTAGTTTTCATTAAATATGGTCTCCAGGGAGACCTTATAGCAGCCTTACAGTACCTAAAGGGACTACAGGAGAGATGGGGAGGGATATTAGGAAGAAATTCTTTCCAGCTCCATGGCAGGGAGCTGGAACTCAGTGAGTGTTCAGGTCCCTTCCTTACTCTTCCTTGCACTCTTAAAATAGCATTCAGCTGACGGGCTACCACGATATCATATCTCACATAGTATGGCAAATTTGCTCCACTTATTTTTAACGCTTTAAGTCTCTGTTACATCTATATCAATATGTGAAGATATCTTTATTTTCACATCTTTCTATTAAATTTTTCAACAGATATTACCATTTGGGAACATTCTCCTTGAAGGAATAAATGCAAGATGGCTCACAAACTGAAATCATTCACTGCAACTGAATAAGACATTATAGAATCTTCCCTTATTTCCTCATCAGTTATTTTACCCAATGACATCTGTGTACCATTTGGAAATTGTTATGCCTCTTTTATTCCTTAAGAAAATCTTTTAGAACATTGATTCTTTCTGAAGACTTGTTGATGGACAAGAATTAATGGCAGCCTGAGATAAAAAAGACAGGAAGTATAGACATGCTGATTCCCAAAAAGAGTGTGGATTCCAGCAGTGGTATTCTATTACCTTTGCTGTATATTTCATGTTTTCACTTGATTCAGCAGTGGTATCACATGAATATTTAATAATGTCTAAAGCAGAGACATTATTTTTAATCCTACTGATAGCTGTGCAATGAAACCTAAAAACAGTCTGGCAGTAGTTCAGTTTGTACTGAATCATTGAATACTTGCCCAAAGACCACTGAAAACCAAAAGAAAGGCTTTCTCGTGCGTTGGATGGTGCCTTTTAATATTCAAGCCTGTTAGTTGATGGCAGATGCAAGATGGCAAAGTCACTTGCAGGAAAGAAAACATTTACACCCATCAATGTTTATGGAAAATTTCTCATTAACTGAAGTTGATAGTTTCATATGCACACTGAGCAGGAATAGGAAACTATATGTTGTCTGTCCAAATAAAGTCTTTAGTATTATTGATTTGCTATGAAACAGACTCAGGTGAGTATGAAATTTGTTTAGGACTGCTGCATACGCTGAAATTTAATTCACCTTAATCACTTGTAAATGCTCTGTTGACTCTGATTATTTTGAAGGAATTATTTATGTGAGTTTCCTATATTTGATACCACAAGAAGAAAATAAGCAAACTGAAAGTTCTTCACAATATGTTGTAGTGCACAGAGAGTGAGAAAAAGATGTTGAATAATTACACTGAATGTGTTTTAGTAGATGTCATTAATTTTACTTTGCTTCCACTGCGTCAATTTATGGAATGTCTTATAGCATGGCACACTTTAAAATTTTATATGGTTGACATCTTTTTGTCACAGCATCAAACTACAGATATCTGTGGTAAAGACTAGTGCATGTGGCGAGGCACCAGCAACATCTCTCTACTCAGCTGAGGTTTCTGTTCTGAAATACCAAGTTCAAGACCCTAAAGTTAAATGGCTGATATTGCAAAAGCATGAACAGAATCCAAGTCTAAGATGGGCTCAGTCTGCTAGATGGCATCATTTATGCATGACACAGAGGATCCTCACTACTCTGAGCACAGACCACAGCAGCTATAGGTCACAGAATGGTTGAGGTTGGAAGGGACCTTAAAAATCACTGGGTTCCACCCCCTGCCCTGGGCAGGGACACCTCCCACCAGACCAGGTTGCTCCAAGCCCCATCCAGCCTGGCCTTGAACCCCTCCAGGGATGGGGCAGTCACAGCTTCTCTGGGCTGTTTGAGTGCCTCACCACCCTTACAGGAAAGAACATCTTCCTAGTATCTAATCTAAATCCCCTCTCTTTCAGTTTAAAGCCGTTACCCCTTCTCCTATCTCTCCACTCCTGCAGAAAGAGTCCTTATCCATAATACTTCACAACCACAGCTTGCGATTACAATTTTACCTGCATGAATCTAAACTCTGCCAATTCTTTACTAGAGCTGTGACACCAAAAAATGTCTCTCTCAGACTGTCTCCCTTCTCTTTATAGAAGATTGGCTCAGCCATCAAAATACAAGCTCTACAGTGGACAAATAGAGGTAGGAGACTGTTCTCCAGCTTTCAAACTGAGCAGAAACAAGATTCATTATATAAACTGCAAAGCAAACTAGCAAAGTTAAACCTTTTCAGTCTTGCAACAAAGAGACAAACATACATATAAAATGACTAAAAATTGAAGTAAGTTAGATTTCTGTTCTCTGCAGTTCGAACACTCTTGAATAACCAATGGTATGATTCAAGAACAGAGGGTTGTTGTAATATATATTTATTACAAACACCTATATGGAATGGTCATATGTAAATGTCCCTGTAAAACAGCCCTACTGGGGGAAAATTAATATTAGTTTGACCTCATTCTTCAGAGGTAATCAGAGTAGTTTTACAGAGAATATGAGACAAATGTAGGGATATTTATTCTTCCTGTCATATAATAATTTCATTTGATGACCCGTCTTTCTTTTATTGTGAATAATCCCTGTGTCACCCACAATTAACAACTACTCTTATACTCTCCCCAGTCTGTCTGTTTTCCAGGTTAAACAGCCACAGATTATGCCACAGTTAATGCAAATTCTGTGATAATCATTATTCCTACCTGTATCTTTTCTAATTGTACCACATCATTTCTGCCATTGAACAGGAAGAACTTTATTAAAATGATGGTGTACCACGGATTCTTAAATTGCAAATATTTATGTCTTATTCCTTTCCTACCAACCCGTAGGATTCAGATTGTTGGGTATTTTTATCACTATTGAGATTTTATTTTTCCATAAAATTATCTATTACAACTCCAGATGCTACCTCCTGAATTGTAATAGCTTTTTTCTGAATAAGCTTCTAAATAAAGACCCACAATATTTTCAGGTACAACTATTTGTATATGTAAATCTTGCATGCTCAGTTATCCATTTGTTATATTTGCAAATTATCTAATTTTGTTGCAATGTGGGTTTGTGAATATACAAATAGATGTAATTAACTATATTGTGATCACATTTTTAAGGAATCTGATACTCATTGGCCTCTAAACCCTTTTTGACCACTGGTAGCCACTCTAAAACTATTGTCGGCATGATTGTAATGTGTTTTATTAACACTTAAATTACATTCACATTCAGATTGAAACTCCTGCTAGAACAACCCAAAGGGCTTCCATTTGCACAGGGCAGATGTAACTAGAATGTGGAGAAACAGACATGTAAAAATGTACTTATTCATATGTCAGGTGACTCACACCCAGGTTTGCATGAATCTACACGGTCTCGTGTTGGCTGAGGACTCTAACACTTGCTGCATACTTGCCCTGCTATCCTGTATTTACTTCCCCTTTAAAATTAACAGGAGTTATAATTTAGAATCAAATTAAAATGAGTTGTAATTTAGGATTAAATTGGTGGGAGCATCATGCCAATGAGAAACTACATCATAAAAGTCTGCACAGTGACTAACTATATATCATAAAACCTCCACGTAATAAAAAAAAATGGATTAATTAAATACTTTTTTCTTGCTTCAGGGAAGCAAAATGCTTCTAGAAGATTTTGTCCCTGCAGGATGCAAAAGACAAAAGATACAGGGGAAACAAAATATTTCTATGAATTTTGTTTAAGTGTTCACAGTCCACAGAAAAGCCTCTAGAGCAGTGTAGCTGTCATGCAATAAGGAAACAAAATCTTAACCCTCCTGATACATTTCCTCATTCTCTCTAAATATTTGTTGAGAGAAGAAGAGAATCATGTCACAGCTCATTTTTTTTTCTTGATCTTGTAATGCCTTGCTCATAAACAGGTTTTTTTCAATACCTTGATTTCTGAAAATCAGATTTTATCATTGTCTACTGTAACTATGAGTCATAATATCTATGTAAATGTGTTTTTCATTATTTTTCCATAGTAACTGCAGACACCCCTCTACAATGCATGCAAGTTTCAAAATCTTTTTCCTTTTCTTTCCCCTTTCCCTTTTCCTTCCTCTATTCCCTTCCCTTCCCCTTCTATAGCTGTCCTGAAACCTATCTCCTGAGCTACCAGCAGAACTCCAGTGCAACAGCAAAGCATTGCATTCAGTGTTCACAGCTGATAAAGAAAAAGATCTTATGAAAGAATACAAAACATCGCAGGTGTCAAAGCAAATACTTTCTTAATACAATAGCTGTGTAGAAGAGAAAGAAGGATCTAGAGAAGGAAGACATGAACAGTTTAACTTTTTCATAATATTTAATAATAAAAGGTATATTTTAATTTATTCCAACTCAAAAATTTGGCACATTACATCTGGAATTACTGTGAAAAGCATGTTTAAGTTGTATGCTGAATGAAATTCAGCCTTGTAGTCTTATAGGAGTGCAGATTGGCTTTTGATTTGCCCCAAGGCACTTCTGTTCTATCTCCCATGTAAAATCAGTTGCTGCTAATTCCTTGATTTGTACTACAGAGCAACCACTTTGGATGATTAAAAATCTTTTATGTTGGAGTACTTACTATTTTTCATTAGGCAGTGTGTTAAAGGAAATAGGAGACTGTCTTTGTTGGGGATAGAAGACCTGGGGGGAATGTTCTGAATTTCTGAGAAACCTTTAGATCTTTAGGGATGGCAGGAAGGGGAAGTTTTCATTTCTTTTGTTGTTGTGCTGTGAAATTCTCTGAAGTTTTTCTTCCTGAAAACATATTTTCTAATGAAGTTTTTTTGAATTTGTCAAATGCAGTTCTTTAATCAAACAGATGCAATAACAAAGCAAGTTTATACAAAATTCAGCAAGAATGATCAGTCACAGGTTTGCAAAGCCAGAAGAAAGAAGTTAAGGTTCTGAGGGATGCCCAAGAATTGAGGTTCAGCAATTACAAGTGAGATTCTGTACACGATCTCTTAGAGCAAGTTGTGTTTTGTTGTCAGTCCAGCTCAGGACTACTGCTCTTCATCCACAGGAGTTTTTGCCACTTGGGCTGCTCCTCAGACATCACATGGAACAGCAGTGCAGACATGGGGAGAAGATGCTATAGCCAGGACTGTGTCCAGTTCTGTGCCCTGCAGTTCAAGAAGGAAAGGGAACTACTAGAAAGAGTCCAGTGGAGGGCTACAAAGATGATGAGGGGACATCTCTCTTATGTGGAAAGGTTAAGACACCTGGGTCTGTTCAGCCTGGAGAAGACTGAGAGGGGACCAACGCTTATCAATATCTGAAGGGTGGGTGTCAAGAGGATGGGGTTAGGCTCTTCTCAGTGGTGCCTGATGACAGGACAAAGGGCAACAGGTCCAAACTGGAACACAGGAAGTTCTTTTACAGACGATCTGTGTTCCTACAAGCATTGTCTGTAAGACCTCAGGAGGCCTGAGGAGGATTTCCTGAAGGAGATCTTGGTTTTAACTCATGTACTAATAGGAGGATTAGACTTTTTTTTTAAGATTTTTAAGGGTTTTTAAGAGCAGAAGATTTCTTGATGATTTTTTTTTTTAACTTTTATTTTATTTAGACAGCCATACTTTATGTGAAGAACGATTTCAGATGCTTCTTTGAATTTATTCCCTGTCCACTACATTCCCATCCATCACTGCAGCCTCTGAGCACCAAAATTCCTATGGCTGCTGGTGTGTTCTCTCCAACACCAACCACAGCTGAAGTTACCTCAGACCAAGAACAGGAATGGCAACAGGAGGGAATTTGATTCAGCAGTTGTACCAAATTAACTTTATATTATGGGAGTAAGACTCCAAGGCTTGTAATACTATGGGCTTTTCTGCACAGGCAAAATCCCCAGAGCCATGATTCTAAAGTCACAGAAGTGCTAGAATGCACTCAAAATTATGTTTCTAATACATTTGATAGTTATTTTGTGAGGGCTCTGAAATCAGGTTAATAGAGGAGTTAGAGACACATTGTCCAGATAAATGCTGAGGCTAATCCTGCTGCAATTATGAATTTCTCTGTTAATAGTTGGTCATATGTAGAATCTGTCTGGCTGTGCTGTGGGTAACAGAAGATATTAACATTTGCCAGACAGTGACCTTGGGTTTTATATGGCTTTCCACAACTTACCGGCTTCAGAACAATCAATAGCAGTTGTAAATAAACAACAACAAAAAAAAAGGAAGCAAGGAAACTGGAAGAGCATTCCCAGAGGTGCAAGCTATTTCCACTAGATTTTAATTAATTGAAGAGCTGTGTTTAAAGATAGAGGCTTTTTGTCATTTTTTGCACAGGTGTCTTAAAAATGGGCAATTTCTTTTCCATTTTTGAAAAGATTTTACTGAGTTCATTAAAGAAGGTTCTTGACCTGATTGGAATGGGACATAGTCTGAGACAAGTTAATAGAAGAATTTAAGTATTTTTTTTTTTTTTTTTTCTTACACTGACACTTATTTCAGCTTTGATTCGTAGTGACATTTTGGTTTTAAAAGAGAAATAAGAACAGTCAAGATGATATTCCTTTTGGTTTTATACAGAAAAAAATGAAGGTTTTTTTTTTCCCCATCATTAACAGTCTAGCTACTTTTTAAGGTACACGAGAACACAGTTTATGACCTTAAAAACTAAGTGTGGCTAATAGGTGATAAGGAATAGAGCACTATTAAAAGGATTAAAGATCAAGCTTAGTGAAAGGAAGCAAGAAGAGGTAAAAGGACTATTTGGAGAATGATAGGACTTGGGGGAAATGTTGCTTTTTTGTGGTTACCTAAAACTAAGTAGGTAGGTAGGAAAGTAGGTAGGAAAAATCACTTTAACTGACTTTTCATTAGGTGCTAAAATATATGTTGAAATTTTATGCAGATGGACAGGACGGCTAGTCGTTGCTATGTAATTCCTTGGCGATCTTTAGATGTTTTCCAGTACACACAATGTTACAGCAGTTTTTATATATTATTTGATCAAAAAAGAGTTCTTACAGGAGGAAAGAATACTCTTAAGGGAAGCACACTGAAATTAAAAAGGAAAGGAGAGCAATTCAAAATTTTAATTGATATTTTAGTTAACTATCTGGTTAACTATCTGGTAACTCATGAATATTTTTCTTGAATCTTAGATTCTTCACTCCTCTGCAAACTCAGCTCATTGCATGGCTTCAGATGGCTTGTTGAACATGCAGGATGACAACTGGCCCTTATAGAAAAATCTACAGCCTGAACATAAACATGATGGCAAAATAGAAGCCTCACACCTCTTGGCTAAAGTCAAACCCCAGTGACTCTCTTTTGGAGACTGAATATACATTGATCCCATCTTAGAAACAAGAAGTTCTCTAACACTAAAAATATGCCAGCACTCTGGCACATGCAATCCTCTTTATCTACATGAAAATTCTTTCTTATAGGCTTTAGCAGATGAAATGTTTAGTAGTGTTGACCCAAGAAAATTATACTTGTTACTAACATGCAGGCAAGATATGTTCACTCAAACTTCATTGAGTTTCCAATTCTATCCTGAAGGAAAATAATAAAGGCAGCTTAAGTCAATTAAATAGATCACTGGTATGACATGATTTTAATATTCAACAGTATCTGAGGTGTCTCAAGAACAAAGAGACTCAATGCATGTATAGAAAACTTTCAGGATCAAGTCTCAGATTTATTAGTCATCCTTCAATACCTTGAGACCAATTCAATTTGTCAGAGCTGGATATCATTGCCATTTTCTACAGAATCTTGGGTTTTAAATCAAGGCCAACGTAGCATCTAACCTTGGAGTGAAAAAGAATTTATAGTATTGCTTGAAGGGCCATGTCTCAAAGGGATTTAAATCTTTTGAATAATCCATTCTGATTTTTTTCCCCCTAGAGGTGTGAAAGAGGACAGCTGCTACTATGTTTAACAGAGTAAGTAATAAAATCACATGCACATCAAGAGTGTGATCCACGCAGCAGAAATAATATGTGTATCTTCAGAATTTTTCTAATATTAGGATTTTACAGTAGGAGAAACCTGCATGGTCTTCTAATCTGTTTTATGTGACTTTGAGAGATTTTAGCTTGTTTTTCTTGTGAACAGATGCTTTAGGAAGAATACTATTCATTTTATAAGAAACATGTTAGAGCAGATATTACACCACGTCACATTATGCCATATCAGATGTTTATGGAATACATATATATGTGTTGATGTGTGCATGTGTGCATACACTTCATACACACATGTATCTTTCAGGATTGTACAAATTCCTACTATAAAAGTTGTGTTTCAGAGGCTTATAGTTCTGCCAAAATGTAACCAATGAATCTCAAATTTGTCATGCCAAGTGTGTGCCTTATGTTTAATTTTAGTAAAAATGGTTCAACCCTATCTGACAACTAAGGAAAATATCTACTATATACTTTTCCTTATATTGCAAAAGCTAAAAAAAGAGTAGCTGTAGGCTTTGTAGTCTGTGTTTATCTGTTTTCACAAGCAAAACATGTACTTGGTACATGTACTTAGGGTGTGGGAATTTCCTTAGCATTCTACATGCAAAATAGCAATCCTGCCCCTTCAAGAATAGCTGACGGGTAAGCACAAAAATTAGCTCATTAAACTTTTCTTATAACTTCTGATAAAAGAATTCCAGAATGAAAGTACTATCCTCTGAGCTGAACTATAAAGCAAAACACTGAAGGTGATACTTTACCTTGAAAATATACATACTAAACAGGCTGACTTCAGAGAAGAAGTGGTTAGGATTTAACCTGAAATATTGACATTTTTTATTCATTTCACTATTTGTTTATTCAATGAAGTCATCCAAAAAGTTCCATTCCGTGATATCAATAACTCTGATATTATACCTTGCCATGACATTTGTGGAATATTAGCAATAAAGCAAAAGACTACATAATAAGAAAAAAATAATTTAAAATAAAATTTGTTTCATTGTTGGGTTGGGTTCTTTTGCTGCTCATTCTGGCAGTTGAACAGTTGGAATAGATGTATGTACTTAATTGATCTCTTTTTTCTTTTGTTCAATAATTAAAGCTTCTGAAGTCTAGACAGAACAAAATATCATCTAAGCAAATTGCATTAGTGATGTTAGTGATCTAAAATAAGCAATGTTAATATTTAAAAGTATACTTATTTTGAGCTTAAATAAATACAGTACTGCTAGCTTTATCTTACAAACTTATTTTTTGACATGATTATAGCATTCCCCCAAATCAGACAATTTGATTTCTAATAAAAATGAAATATTATTTTGCAGCCAAAAGCAAAAATCAGCAATTGAAAACAAACAATGTAAACAAAAACTGTCCAGATCCTCCGAGGATCAAAAAATGGAAGGCAGGAGTCATTCTGAACCTGCAGAATTCATTCCTGCTGCTGTTCCCATGCTTACTTTGGTAGGTAAAAAACAGGTCATATCCATGCCCAGCTTCCCAAGCAGCGCAGTGGTGATGCTATTGAAATCTAAATAGACTTAAAACTATACTGAAGTCCATCATTTCCTTGGAGTCAAACAGACACTAAGTAGAGTTCCCACAATCCAAATTGTATTCATTTCATAATTTATTTCTCTATAGCATGTGGTGGAATGTACATTTATTGAATGGAAAAGCACTACTGCATGGATAGCAGGAGCTGAAATTGAACAGTACCAAATTGAACAGAACAGTGATGAAGTCTCAGACATTAAACAGTGAACAGAGGCAGGCACCAAAGGTGGTCAATGTTCTCAGTTTCCAAATGTGTTAAGAGCAGCGTGAGATAACACTTAGAGCAAAACAAGAGTGCTTCACAGCATCGGGGGTGCTGATTGGCTGGTGATTTGTAAGGTTGAATTGCACGGCAATCTAAATGCATTTTGATTGTAACACAACTTCAAAATTGCTAAGATTTTAAACACTACTGATTATTCTAAATTATTAAATGAGATGGAAGCAAATTACCTATGAAGCCAAAATAAGCCTTGATGATTTAGATTAGTGGTAAAACATGTTGGTATTAGTAAGACTGAGGAACGAATACTTTGCTTCTGTGACTGAAATTCATGACAATGTGCAGTAGATGTAGAAGCAGTATTCATGACCCTTGGAATATGGAATATATATACACATATATTATATATACATATATATATGTATGTATATATAGATACCTATTATATATACGTATATGTATATATTACTATTTATATATTATTTTCCTCCCATCCTGAAATTTTCTAACCGTGAGTATTTTTTCTGTTAAAATATATAATTAATGTAAAATAATATAACATAATACAGTTAAAGTAGATGGAGACTAAATAAATATATTTCTTCTTCTGGAAAAACACCTTTCCTCAAAAATATTTCTGGGCAGGGATAGGAGGTATTTTAAAGAGTTTAAATTGCTTTGCTGTTATCTAAGTATCTGAAGTACTGTTTAGAAGTTCTCATATTTTTCCAACAAAGATAACAGAAGATGTCTATCACAGATAAATTAAATAAGAATTCAAATTGCATTTTCTGATATATCGGAAAAGTTATAATAGCTCTATTACGGAAGTGGCAAAGTATATTAAGAACTTCCATTAGCCATAAAGTTACTAAAGAAAAATCCTGGGTTTTGCAATAGAGAACATGCCATTCAAAATTTATTTTAAGTAATTAAAAATTTCCCATGATATAAAATGTTTACAGAGCAAGAAATGCTGTTGATATAAAGTGTTTTTAGGGAAGCACTTTAATTACGTGTTTAAATCCCTTTGAAGTTCCATTACCTCAAGGCTAAAGTTTTAAAATCAAATACATACTACTGTTTACATAGAGTGAAATAATTCAGGGCAGAGTCACAGATTCTGGCCTCAGCAGGCCCACCTGCCTGTCCTCCGTCCTTCTCCTTGGAAAGTCTGTTTTTGAGAAAACATGCTCTCAGTCTTTGTCTCATATGCCAGACAGTAGTTTGTGTCTGCAAAAATGTGGGGTCTGATGTGGATGGAGACAGTATGGATGAGTGTCTTAACAGGAATGGGATGAAACTGAGGTGTCCATAAGTCATACAGTGACTCACAAGAAGTCCTCTGAAAGAGCCTTGCCCAGACAATCCCTGTTTGGTTGGTGTCAAGGCTTACAGTTTTCTTTCTTTCCATGTCCAGTCCAGTGGTCTTCATTGCCATCTCTTCCCTCTGGTCATAAATCAGAAACTGAACAGTAATTGGTGCCCTCATAAGCACTAAACCTCTTGGCATTCTTGGAACTTGTA
The DNA here is from genome assembly GCA_004320125.1 of Scolopax mira. NCBI lineage: Eukaryota > Metazoa > Chordata > Aves > Charadriiformes > Scolopacidae > Scolopax > Scolopax mira. Next base: position 342,676 of record BJBW01002039.1, read on the forward strand.
AGCAGAACACATCCAGATAACCATCAATTATAATTACATGCACCAGGGACTATTTTAGTTTTACAAGCAGGCCTCTTTTCTGTAGCAGCCTCAGACTTGTGTGGCATTTCAATTTTTCCTGCTTTCCTAGAGAGTGTACCAGAGTATGAGCCTTGTTGCGTGTGGAAAGCTTTCTGCTGGACATGTGAAAGAGAGAGTGCAAGGTTATGTCGGAAAAACAAAGAAGAAATGCCATACCCATGGACTGTGGATCTGGAGTCTTACCAAGAATGAGGGAGAGTTCATCCTTTATTTTATTCCAGGACCCTTGAGCAGACTTAGAACAAAGTGTAGGTTGTTACTTAGAAGGCAGTTGATGCTCTAAGTTGTCCACTTTCTCCCTTCACCCGAAAGAAAAGCCCAGTGAAATTTTTTTCCAAATATACTATGTAGGTAATATGGTAGTTAGCCTTAAGACTTTTATATAATTTCTTGATTTAACCCTGAAAGAATAATGTCTATCATAAGTCTTCCAGATCATTAGAAAAATATAAAAGAAAAGTTTTATATACTCTGAGTGGCCACTCTGGAGTCAGTAGTACTTATATATGCAAGCAGATGAATTAATTTGTAAATATTTTCTATGCCATTTCATTGATAGAAGCACAATGGATAACATATTATTCACTTTATATTGTTTACCATAGTTTCTCCTGAATCAACATTGGACACCTTTATAAATGGAAATATTTTCCTTTGTTTTCTTCTGTAAGAGAGGATGATAATATCTTGGACAATATCAAAGGAAAAAAACAGATATACATATATACGTATGTATAAAATACTTTCTTTTCCAAGTTAAATGTAGCATAAATGATGCAAAATTAAAAAAATGCATATGCTGTATGCATATGTATTTGTACCATGTAGCACTTCAAAATGAATTCATGGGAAGCAGAACTCTTCACATTCAGCACCTTCATGCTTGAATGACGACATTTAAATCTGGGAATCTTTCCAATTTTAGTGAACATGTCTTCAAGCAGACTTTTCTTGGTTTTGCTTTAAAATGATGGGAACCTTTCCATTCTTCACTGAGCTGTGTTATCAAATATATTTTTTAAGTAAAGTATGGAACCAAGTCATTTCAAAGTATCTGGAACAATCTTCGTAATTACATGAAGTGACACATATACAATAACTTGCTTGGTGCTTTTAACTGCACAACAAAGATGTAAATAGCAGATCCTCTTATTATCATATGTGGGGACTTAACTTTGTGAATTGGGGTGTTTTTTTTGTATGTTAAAAAACCTACAGACTGAAGCTTTATGTCAAAATTATACAATGCTTAGATTTTTGTGTTGCAGGACGCAATTTATTGATTTTAAAACTGAAGTATTCGAGTCATTCATTGGTAATGGAATTATGCATTCTCAAAGAAGCAATACAAAATTCTGAAAGAAAAGTGTTAGGTATTCAAAACAGAATTGTTTAGTGAAATGATAATCTTGCGTGAATGCAGAAAAATCAACACTGTCTTGAATATGAAATAACCAATTATTGATAAACATAAGACACGATTCACAGCTTTGAACAAAGATTATATTTAATCAATAGCAGCATTTTATTTTCAAAACTTCCACAAATTTGTAAAAAAGATCTTATAAAACATGAAAAATGATACCTAAAGGCAATTTAATCCATATAGTCTATATTAAAAAAAAAAGGGGGGCATATATGTTCTTTGAAATATTTAGATAGATGCTCCTTTCAAATATCAAGGAGGCAGTTGTATTTTGATGCTAAGGAATTCTCATGCATGTAATAACTTTATTGACAATATTCAAAGCAGATAGACACCTAAGTCCCAGTCAACTGAGATGAATATTTAGCCTTTGGCTTAAAGCACTCGGTTTCCATAACAAATCATTTGATCTACCCATATCAAATTGAACAGTGTTGTAGTTGAAAGTCTTATGCAGTGTGAAATAGGGAATTTGCAGACATGGATGACCTGAGTTCGAAACTACTTCAACTATTTTGTAATAAAAATTGTCCAGGACATATCTTCTAGTAACTAGACATTTGAGGAAGCTGAATTTTATATTGAAACTTCATGATTTAAACTAGTCTCTCATTGTTTTGATCTGTAGTATAAGTTACCACTACAGGATTTTGAGACTGCCACCAAAGCACAGATAAACAGAATCTCAGCATTTTAAGCAGACTTTCCTTGTTTTGCTCTGATCAGCTATTTAATACAACTTTCTTTTTCCCCAAGTACAGCTTGCTTTATTTCACTGCCTTTTCCATTGCATTGTTTTTTCTTCCATGTCCTTCCCCTCCCATTTGTTTGCAAACTGCTCATCCTTTCCCATTAAGATAACACCAAAACATAATGAACAGCTCTCATTCAGTCCATCCCTTTAACATTATTCTCAAAGTTTCAGTTCATGTGTGATTGAATTCACTTTATTATTATTATCTTAAAAGTAATGATCTATAACATGTTTGGATGAAAGAAAAAAAATTTTAAAAGATTTCAGAATTCTGTTGCAGCCTCTTCTCATGGGTCAAACACTAGAACTAGAAAATTACACTTGGTCTAGGAGATAAGGTCTTGCCTGTCTGATTCTTGAGATCTCTCAGCATCTGCTGAATTCATAAATTTTAACAGAACAAAACAGAACAGCATCTTTTCAGTTGGAAGGGACATGCAGGGATCATCTAGTCCAACTGCCTGACCACATCAAGGCTGACTTAAAGCTAAAGCACGTTATTAAAGGTTTTGTCCAAATGCCTTTTAAACACTGACAGGGCATCAGCCACCTCTGTGATATTTTTGTCCCCCGAACCACCTGAAGAAACTGCATTGTTTTCTTTTTTCCACCAAAACTTTAGGTAAAATTAAAGAAAAGACAGTTATTCAGAGAAAGAAAAAGATTTCTAAATATTCACATTATTTATTAGCCAGAATTTTTTGTGATAAAAAATATTTTTTGTGAGTGGCATTTCATTTCAAGGACTATCTATCTGTTCAAACAGATCTGTTTGCCTGTGAGGGAAGAAAATGAACCCACAATTTGCCATAAAAGATAAGAAAGCATCTTGCTGTTGGCAGTAACTAATAGTTGATGTTTAAGAGAAAAGCAAAAGTCCCAGCAAATGCCTCCAGCCAAGCATTAGATACTGAAGACTGGGCTAAAAGGTGGAAGGAAATGTGTCTCCTGACCTTTGCAGAAATCAGCACACAACTCAACACAGGGCACCATGAGAAATGCAGTATCAGTCACTACAATTAATAATGTGAACGCTTGATTTTTCAATCTGACAGTTAAAATGAAACTTTAAAAAAATAAATAATTTTTTTTCTCAAATCTTTTTTTCCAGTATTGTTACACTTTCTTTGAAAAGGACAAGATTTCTAAAGGATATGTCAATAGAGCAATATATAATATACATTTTCTAATAATATCTGCAATGAAAAACTCCATCTTTAATGAAAATATACCTATTAGAAATTATAAATGTGTGTCACTTCTTGGAAGCTACAGCAATTTTGACATTTCTCTAAATGAATTTGTCCAGTGTACTTTATGAAATAGAGACTGTGCTGGGTCTGGTGGGGAAAGGGTTAATTGT
>BJBW01002039.1:346518-361463 GCA_004320125.1 Scolopax mira
GGTCCTTTGTTCCCATCTACGGCCAAACCACGACAGAGACTTATATGAATACTTTGTTGTTTATTGAAAAATTAACTCAAGGTAGTGTTACATGTTTGAATAGAGGGAACTAGATAAAATAAGAGATTTACTAGAGCTTGGCATTATTCATTGAAAGAAAATCATCTTCCTTTTAAAGTGCTTCATAATCTCTCACCAATTAGGGAAATAAAGTTATTGTAATTTTCAGGAGAGAAAAGTCTATTCAATTTTGAAAACCTGCACTTTATTCCTTTAAAATCCAACTCAAAGTGAACATACGATGTTTCTGTTGAAGTCTCCTGTTCCGTACAGTAGCATCAAAGGTGTATTCCCAAAGTGAAAAGGTAATAAATGGAAAAACTAAAGGAATTGGTCACAGGGAAAAAGAAAAAAAGAAAAGAAAAAGAAAGATTGAAAAGTTTGTAAGTTGGTTAGAAACAGACTTATAAAGATGACCTCGAAAATTAAACAAATATATTCTCTAAATGTGTGTGTGTGCCCAGATATATGCTATGATGATCTATCTTTTTCCTTTTTTGGAGATTTTGAGAAAATGGTTTAATATTGTGAAAGTTAAAACTTAAAGCTACTTAAAAATAGCTTTATTGTAGAAGTCTGAAAAAGCTTTTATAACTTTTTTCAACACAGCACAATATGATGAAAAAACACTTTCATTCAGTACATCAAATAGATTCTATGGGATATCTTGAAAATCATGCTCACAGTATTCAAATACTTATTTGCTTTTTATTTCAGTACCTAACTTTTTTTCCTTTCCAAATTTGCAGGTCAGAGGAAGAGAAGAGACACATACAAAAAAAAAAAAAGTTTGATAATATTTACATATTTAGTACCAAATTCTTATTAGTTGTCAATGAGCTACAAGGAGTAAAAGCACATCTAAAAAAAATATAACTTTTAAAAATGGGGGGGGGAGAAGGAGGAGAAGAAAAATAATTAATTACCTGAAAATTATTTTCCAGATAGCATAATGAAGAAGTTATCTGTCTCAGACTTAGGTGGGTTGTTATGCTAACACAGGAAGATACGGAAAATTTTCTTCCTCAGTATTCAGACTGTGGGATTTAGGACACTTACAAAATTCTTGTGACAGTTTATGTCCCTACAGAAGCCATCCACAATTTTAGCACTTCCACAGAAGAATTAGCCAAAGAGAACTTGTGCCCATAGTGCAATATGCCTCTGTGCAGGGTCTGGTATCTTAATGCAAACCCAGTTTATTTTTAAGCCAAGACACCTACTGATGTGTAGACAAAGGGTGTGCCTTTCTGACATCTGTGCTGTAGAAATAAAAACCTCAAAGAGAGAAACAAGGCAGACAGCTGGGACCATACTGGTTTTACTTCAACAGGGCCCACCAGAGTTTATCTGTCAATGTTGTTAGTTCCCCTAGTAGAGATCAAAAGAAGCAATTAGAATTATTTCCAGCAGATTTCTCTTTTCAGATACTATTTCTAATGGGAATTCTGAACCCACACTTTAAATACCTTTCATCTTCTTTTCACATTTAAAAGATTAAGTGCTGTGCAACTTATCTGAAAATCAGAATCTTTTGTGTCTTCAGAGCAATTCCTGGAGCCAAATTAAGACATATATTGTAAGAAGCATCCCTGCTAAATAGGAAAAGATACAACATGAGTATATCTCTGTATGTCTCCCTATGGGGGCACTGAAAAGCAAATGTTTTCACAGCATATTTATTTTTTTCATTCACCAGAATAACTCCAGGCCCATATATTTCTTTTTCAATCTGACCTTACTCTTAGTAAAGTGAAGAAATATTTTACTTTTCCTGTGCTTTGCTGTTTTTTTTCTTAAGTGAATCACATGGTTTTTGCTAACACTATTGTCAAAGATTCCTTGGATCCACACAGTACAGTACATTTTGATGTTCCACATACCAGACTGCTACAGCCTACAGCATCTGATGTTACAAGAGATATGAAACATGATATGACCAATGAAACTTGATAAAATGTCACAATCCAAAGCCTGAAACCCGGAAACACCTTTTCTTCATTATTTTGCAATATTTTGTTGTTTGTACATTCTCATTGTAACACAGTTTTTTAAATTTGAAAGGGTGGCATTAAAACACTGTGAAAATGTTGACATTAAGGGAAACACCAGTGTATTTTAAGAGACAAAAGTCCCAAATGCTGCTAACAATGACACTAAGAAAACAGGCCTATATGTGCAAAATGTGGGAAAGAAACAGAGGTGGAACCATGAAGTAATCTGTAAACATCATCCACCATGGTTGTGAAATAATTAATAGTCAAAAATAACTACTTAAGCAGCTGTTAATCTGACTGGAAAACTAAGTCATAAATGTTAATGGCCTCTGCAAAAAATAAACATCACCCATATGTGTGTGTGTGCATGCATATTTATAAATATACACTACAAGTGAAAATTCTAAGTTGTTTAACCATAAATCTATGGTTAAACAAAAAAAAATTAAATCAAACCAAGAAGAAAGGGTGTGAACAAGTGAGAGTATCAGGATTCATCAGACATACGTTATTATGACCCATGAAACACAAGTCTTGCTTCTGTTTGGAGATAATTAGTAGGGATTGCACATGTAACCATGGCTGACAGAATTCACTAGTGATTGTACCTCAGAACTATTAGAAAACTGTGTATAATGCAGATCATACTGAGTTTGCCAGTATTCAAAAAATGACTGGTGTTTATTTCCCAACAGTACAAAAATATGGGGATGAACTGAATCACAAAAAATACATCAGTAATGACAATGAATGCAAGATGTCATTTGAAGAGTAGTCTTTATGGGATGGAAGTGCATACTAACAATTCAGTGCATAATTTAAAAAACAGTCTTGGTGAACCTATGACTTTATAAATACTTCTTTTTCTCCAGTGGAATCTACCCAATCTTAGCAGATGAGAACCTGACTTAAAATATTATCTGCAGCGATATTGTATAATCTCTCTCCTATTTATAATACATTTATTGCTTCCATTGAAACATGGCAGAAAAAAAGAAAACCACAACAAGAAACCAACAAACCAAACCCATAAAACTCAAAAAAAAACCCTATGACAATAATTGCAGCTGCTCTAAGCCAATTCTTCCAGAGATACAATGAGGGAAATTGTAGATTTAAGTCATTCAGTGAATAGTTCAAGTAGAGTCAGATAACACACTAACGGGTGTGTCATAACATACTGAGCAGAAGAAGAAAGAATAAAATAAAATAAAAATATTCAGATGTCAGGAACACATAGCTGTCTATTCATTTGTATTTATGTAAATACTAAGTTGGCTGACAGTTACAACTGTTATTATGTTGTGGGAGAAAAATTGAACTTAAATAAATAATTCTAAAATCAACTATGCTGAACTTGTAATATAGTTTCTCTGTAATTTCTTACCCAGAGTTACATTAAATATTTTATGCTTCATCATCAATCTACTTTTCAACATGTACAAAGTTCCAAAGCATTTAATTATATTAATTTTATTGGAAATCTGTTGAAATGAAAGAGGCATTTTAATAATGCTTTGCATATTGTTTTCAGAACTGTAATCATGAAAGTGAAAATAATTTGAAATCCAATATTACTCATTCATACTTTGTTGCTTTGCTCTTGTTTTTAAGTAATTTAAAGTATTAAAATTTTACTTAGGAATTTAATTACAATGTAATTTTATGCTCATGGTAATAGCACACTGTATGTAACCTGATTTCCTTACCAGTTCAAAAATAGAATGGTTTGCATTTCTATTAAGCCATAATGTTTTTGTTACAGAATCTCTGCATACTTACTTTGTAAGGGGTTTTTGATGTTGCTCAGACATTGCTTTTTAAATTACATCTGTTGACACTAGCAGGAATTATATTAAGAGAGAATTAGATCTTTATTGTATTAATGCCTGATCTTGCTACCCCTGAGTCTTGGTGCTGAATTAATTGGAACTTTAATGAGACCTTTACAATAAATTCTGAAAAGCATCTTTTGATCTTCAGTAGCAAAACTTTATTCTGCTTTACAAAATCTATGAAGATCTCATGTGATACCAAACTGATCTAATGTTCTTGCTGACAATGGACACAGATATAGGTTGGATTCATGTTCAGTAATCCAACTTTTTGCATTCCTAATCTAACAAGAAACAATTATATGGTAGATAAGCCCTTTGTAGGCAAGAAACTTTAGCTTTTCTTGACTTCGTAGGCAAGAAAATTATACTGAAGTGGTAAAAGGCAAAAAGTTGTGCTATTTAAGTTTTTCACCAGATATCTTACTGGGATGTAGGTGAGATAATGGATTCAAATGGAAAGTAGTATACACCTTATTATATTTTTCAGGCTCAATTAGAGTATTTAGGTGAAGGGCATCCTTGAACAGCTAAATAAAAAAGGGACAAGAAACAAACCTCAGCCCCAAGGTCAAGCGATGCACATTAATTAGGACAAGTTTCCTCTAAAACAGACTGGCCTTATTTGCACTATGGTATTGTTGGTTCTAAGTCTTCTTTTTCATTTGTTCTTGTTATGCAGCTAGATTAAAAAATAAATAAATAATAAAACGCACACCCATTTGTTTCTGTGAAGACTGACCATGATACTTGCTACCTGCTATAAATAAGCTTCTGTGAGAACCCCAGAAGTACTGTCACAAGGAGGCTGTCGTGGTTTATTCTCTAATCAGCAAAAAATTGAAGTCTTGATTGGCTTTATTTGTTGGTTGATTGAAACAGTGAGATAAGGAAGTACCGGACAGATTAATTAATTTGTGCTGGAGAATCCAAACTTAATCTAACGGATGCTGTCACTTTGATTGATGGTTCTGTAAAAGGAGGTGCTTTGAAAGAAACCTCATGAAATGTCACTGTTGTAACATATTAGTACTAAGTTCTTGCTGTTTAACTGCTTCCATGATGGTTCATAATATAAACATCAATGTCAGCATCAAGCAACAACTACCTGAATGTTTAAGAAGCAAGGGTTAATTAGCTTAGAAGGGCATTTAGAATAAGCAGCTGAACAAGATGTATATATTTGTATATATAATTTAAAATGCTTCAAGTGAATGATAAAGGCTTTTTTATCCTTGTGACTGAGAATATATTTTGAAATTATAAGAGGCCCTAAATTGTAACAATTTACAATGTACAGAAGACATAGTAAAGAGAAGTTCCAGTCAGTCATAGCTACTATTTGTTGCAAAGTGTGACACCGAGAGCAGTGGTATCTTAATTACAGATTAAAAAATTAAGACTATTTTCATATTCTCATCAAGTTTGAAAAGTCAGGGGTTTACAGTTCAAGTATGTTCAAAGCTTGCTATTAATTTAACTTAATTGTTACTACTATGCTATGTTTTTATATTTTAAACTGCATGTCTGTTCTTTCATATGACAAGCTCCAACTTGGAGCCTTTATGACAGATTGACATATTAAGCTTTTTCATTAGCCCAGCATACAAATATTTTTTCTGTAGTTGAGAGAGGTCAAAAATAAAACAGGAATGGTAAAAGAGATTTCTTGAATTACTGTTCTATAAACAATCAAACATTTTTCCTTATGTGACAAGAAATAAATTGTAAGAGTTGTAAATTCATAAATTTGAGGAAGCAACTGTTGTATTCTTTTCTCGGAGGCACTGATTTAAAAAAAAAAAAAAAAGTCTATTGTAAAGCACTACAAAATAATTTCTTTATCCAAAAGCTCTGAAGCAGTTATTAAACCAGCTGTTTTCAAAAGTACACAAATCTGCTAAGTTGCAGTTGGGTAACTGTTAAATGTTAAAGCAGTGAATGATCAGTGTGCAGCAGATGGCCTGGGAATGGGTTAGAAAATGGCAATGTTAATACCACCAGACTGAGATGTTCATTTGTGCTGTGGTATGTGCAGGCTGGGTGAATAATGAAGGCTCTGTAATAATTGTGTAAATCCCAACATTATTAAATCGATTCAGCTGGGGTTTCTTAATGTATGTGAAGCACTTGATGTACTTTGAGAAACACCTCCTCTTTTTGCTAAAGCTGTTCTCATTAACTCATACTGCTTTATTTGCTGTGACCTCAGTGTTTCTGTTTAGTAATGAGTGGAATAAAAATTAGAAATTGGCTTTAACTCTCAATATGGTAGCTGGGAAAATATTCCAGAAACTAAGCACCTATTGCACTAGTTTTGCAGGTTGGCCATTGTTTGAACTGTACACATTCTATTTTAGGATTTTAAAATTAAAATTTCTTATGAGAGGAATGGAGGGAAGAAAAATCACAACCAAGTCAACTGCTAAAAGTTGTTTTAAGCCAGTCAAATAAAAGAGTACACAAAATCAATAACCCCAATAGGTATATTACTCAAACAGCTTCTCAAAGCTTGCTGCTTCCCGTGTAATGCTAAAAAGAAGAATATTTTTATAGAGTTGGGGGGGTATCAAAAAAGTGCTCCAAAGATCTCCCCTGTCTGACAGTCTCCAGTGGATGATCACCTGTGATATCGAGGTAAAACAGGAACCAAAACAAAGCAGAAAGTCAACACACCGTGAACTTACTTTTCAGCAGACTCACAGCTTGCAGATTGTCCCCGGAGCACCGTACCTGGAGAGGTGCAGCTGGTAGAACATTTTAAAACTATTACCCACCTACAGGTGTTTGTGCCTGTGAAGTGGAAAGCTTTTAAGTAATTCTATTAATAGCTCTGTTTGACAACATTGGATAAAGGAAAACAGAGATCTAGATGTGCATGTTCTACTTCCTTGCTAATCAGCAATAGGAACCAAAAGTATCTTGCTATACATAGAAGACACAATATCCAAGATGGCAGTAAATTCCAATGTTATTTTACTGCTAAAATTCCAAATATTTGCAAGAAAGAGGTAGACTAATATATCTCCTTCCTTAGCTTCTTTTTGCAGAAGTGAAACCTGTCACTAAGTCAAGGGAAGACTTTCTACTGATTTCATACAAAGCCACCCCCATCCCTGCATTTTTGTGAAACAGAGTTTTCTACAATATGGTGGTGAAAGAATTGGTAGAATTAATATTAAAAAAAAAAAAAAAAAAAAGAAGAAAAAAGCTTTTGCTCTCAGTCACATCTCTACAATCCTGCAAAGGTTGTAAAAAGGTTGTAAATGTCACTTGAAGTGTCACATGCTTGGCAAAGGACAGAATTTGCCACTCAGCTTGCAGGATAAAGAGGGACTACAGAGCTCTTTAGGATGTCTTCATTTTGCTTAGCTCTACAATATAGTACAGCCTATAGGAAGCATAATCTTTTCCCAAAGATGGTTAGCCAGCCATGGTTAACTAGATTTAAGGATGAGCCTAATTTCACAGGGGTAATAAAGTGATTCTTTCAACAATCCTCTTCCCAATTCCAGCTGCCGCTGTGGCAAAAAGAGAGTGAATTTGATAAAAAGGACAATTCCACCAGAACATCATTATTCTCTGCCAATCTTCAAGTGTGTTTTCAGTTTTCCGTGAAAAGCAAGGGCCAGCACAAGGCTGAGTGCCTCTCAGATTCTCTTATCAGAGTGTAGAGAACTGGTTCTGCCTAAAGCAGCAGGAAGAAGTGCAAAGATTAATTTTAAGGTCCTCACAGTTTGTGTCTGTAATACTTGTAGAGAGTGTGAGCTATCCTCTCCGTCATGCCTGTTGTGGGAGAGACAGGCTAAATGACAACCCATATCAGGTTTGAACACTGAGGTTTATTTAAGAACTAACAAGACTAATGCTTCCACCTTACTTGATTATTTCAAACATCAATTCCCCCACAACGTTATGAATCTTACCTTCCTTTTCCATCAAGGAGATCTTTGTTTGTCCAGGAAAGTCAGACTGAAAATCCTGGTTTCCTGTGCTCCAGTTGTTTGCAGCTCCAGTTGTCTCCCTAGACCTCCTCCAGCAATGGCTGGTACATTCCAGAGCATATCTCCCACAGGACAAGGCTTCCCCAATCTCAACAGTCTATATGCAAAAGCACGAAGCACCACCAGCTTTCCAGATGGCTCTTTTCACAAATGTATAATGTGTTATATCTGCACTTGAGAGTCCCACATGTGTAGCTTGTGTTCACTCAGACAATTATCACAATTTACAACCAGCTCATACTGGTTATAGTTCACTTTAGTGGGCTTGTGCTTAAGTATCCAAAGGCTTAGTGTGAGACCATCAATCCTACACAAACACATTCATACAATCACCTGCATCTCATGAGCATTCATAATCTGAGATGTTCCCCTTCTACAAAAATGCCAGAACTTCTTAAAGAAAACTCAGGATTTGCACCTGAGTGCATAATGGAAGCCTGAGAGTGAATGAATGTGTATCTGTACAACATGTGCACACGCAGCACTTACCCAAGTGGGAAGGAAGGGTCCTGGTGCAAAACAAGCAACAAGACAACCTGACAGTACACGCCTCGGGGGTGTTGACATAATGACTCACTAAGTAGTTTCAGTTCTTCTAAACCAATTTCTACTTTCAGGATGTGTATAAAAACCTGCTTATGAGGAGGAAGAATAGAATTGGGCCTGCTATGAAGCACAGTTATTCAGATGTGTAGCTTTTACAATTTCTCTTGAAATTGAAGCACACAACAAATGGCTAACATATTGATTGAACTTACAAAAAACCAGAGAATATTACTGGTTGTAAAAGCAGCCAGCATTTAGCTTCGTCTGCTTCATTCATTTTCCCCATTCATCCTTTTTCCAGATCATTAATGAAGACTAAAAACAGTCCTAAATTGCACCATTTAGCAAACTCTGTATTTTATATTTCCATGTTTAGAAAACACTATTTATTGTGTCAGTATCCAATCCAATAAGAGTAGTTTGCCTCTTATCCCAAAATATCTGTATTTCCACATAGATTTTTATGAGGAGTTTGCAACATTTTTGAATAAAAATAAATTATAACTGTCAGTTCTTGTTTACCTACCACCTTGCCTGTTATCATGTTTCTAGTAATGGACAGAAACAGAAGCTCAAAGAAAGTAAGTACAAGAAAAGATGATACACCCAAAACCTCCTCATCCTTTAAGTATTTTCGACCGACAGAATTCCTAAACTGGAGATAGTTTTCATGTGTTTAATAACTCTCAGCAGACAATATGCCTAGCAGGATTTTGAAAGATTGGAACAGTGATAAAGAAAAAAATCTGTTCTCTGTGCATGAGTGTATAGAACTGTGAATAATGGAGTTCAATTGCAGCAAAAATTTTAGGGCAGAATTAAAAAATATAAATATCTAGTGGAAAAGGATAAGTAAGTACAAGGACCATCCGTGGAGGGGTTCAAGGCCAGGCTGGATGGAGCTTGGAGCAACCTGGTCTGGTGGGAAGTGTCCCTGCCCAGGGCAGAGGGATTGGAACTAGATGATCTTTAAGGTTCCTTCCAACCCAAAGCATTCTATGATTCTATTCTATGATTCTATGAATTTCACTGTTTCCTATGGCTTGATTATAGGAAATTCTGGTACAAATACTTTGATTATTCAGATTTTTAGATTTTCTTATTTTTCCAGATTACTGTTCTTTTTTTTTTCTTTCCCATAGGTTCTCAACTATCTGTTTTCCCTTATATCTGAAATAGGAAATAAGTGCAAATGTCATTTGCTCTCTGCATTTTAGAATAAGCACCAGAAAAAGACTGTTCTAATTAGTGTGTTTCTAGACACAATGAAAATACCACACCGAAAGCAAATGTAGCCCTCTTATTGGCTTGTAAGCAATTCTAGGAGCAAATAATTTCTCTGCAGAGAGCGGTACTAAGCCTATGCACTACTTAGTGATATGGTCTCGTGCTATCTCCTTTCTTTGATTGAATTCTATATTCACTCATCTATAGCTGTCTCTCATTTAAATCTTCTGTTTGAATGCTCAGAGAGGAGTGTGTGAACAATTTATGACCCTTGAAAGGCGACAGAAGAGTGGTTGATAACATTTTAAAAAAACTTGTCCCCTTTCAGTGTTTTGTACTCACAGTAAAAACAATCACTAAGTGTGTCTGCAAAGGTAGCTGTGTGTCATCAATTCATTTCAGGTAAACAAGCAATTTTTCACTTACCAGCAACCCAGATAAAAATTAAAGATCTTAATTTACAGGTGAAAGTGTACTAAACAAAAGCTAATAAAAAGATCTCACTCTGCTTTTCATGACAAAAGGCGAATTTGCTTAAAATGCCATAAAAAGGAGAGATGTGTGTGTGTGTGTGTATAAAGATAAAAATACCTGAAAATCATTAATGAAAATAATTACTAAACTAATACCATGTATCACTAAGAAAGGTTGTCCATGAATAAATCAATGCCATGACTGCAAGCTTACTCTTGTTATCAATGTATCGAATACACTTTCAAAATGAGGAAAAATATCTACTTTGAGTAGTCTAGGCTGTGACACTACTCTTGAAGGCTTGAGCTACAAACAACAGTAAGTTAATAAAGCTGCATTTAATTACAAGTCTTTTCACCCCACATTAAAATTAATCAGCACTTCCTTTGTGTTTCTCCTCTTCTGCATAACATGTGGGTCCAGATGGTTCTCAAAGACTGTAATTTCTAGGGATTTTGAACATCACATTTGTATTCTGTAATAGAAGGCATTTGATCCTTTATTTGATGTTGGTTCTTGGAAAATCCCTACCTTTAAAAATTCATGAGAGGATTGGAGTGGTAATCTAAGCAGCTGGTCATTTTCCTGTTCAGTTCTTTTAAATCTAGCCAAAAAAAAAATAGAGAGAGAGAAAGAAAAGATTTTAAAGCAGGTTCATGGTTTCCAGATCCTAATAAAGATAATAGACTGTGAAATTTCATCTGTAGAACTTCAAATGTCAAAAATCTTAGCTAATGAAAACAACTGACTACAGGGATAGGCATATTATCTAATCTGTTGACAGCAAAAATACACAATTTGGTGGAGGTCTTTCCCTCCACTAGTTAAAAACACATTGTTTATGAGTAAATGGATGAGTCAAAGGGTTGTTAGAAAGATGCTTGACCTTTTCTCTTTATCTAAGTGGTCTGAATATGACCCGAGTCAGTATGGAGTGACAGCCAGTCCTATCTGATGTGTATTCTTTGGCATATACAAAATTAGCTCAATGTCTAATTCTGGTTCACCAAGATCAATTGTTCATTTTACAGGAATGATCAACTGTTCAAATGCTAGGAGATCAGATTGAAAAATGCAATCCAAGCTGATGAAAAGAATTAATAATCTTTTATACTTAGGCATACCTTAGCCCAGAAGGGAAGTATTTTGACAGTGTATTTATATTTCTATCACTTATGTGAAGTCCATCACTATATGGAAGTAGAAGTGAAAATAACTGTTGTATCATAAGGATAAGTGCAAGTCTGTTCCGAAAAGATCTAAATATAGTAATTTGTTTTACATTTATGACATACAAATGTGAAAAGAGTTTAGGTTGATTTTCTGCACATTCACTCCCAAGGCTATGCTATATGTTAATAGCTTTTCTGTCACTAATGAAAATAAGGATGCAAAGGACTTAGATATATAAAAGACTACCTATACTTTTTGTTTACATTCCACTATCTCATAATCTGTACATTTCTTTAATAAAAAGTCCATTCCATTAAATTTTATGGGTTAACATCTTGTTTTTATATTTTCAGTTTTTAAAAAATTAGCTCGTGTTGGAAAGTTTTCTGTGAAAATTTTTTTTGTTTTTCTCTCTTGTCTCATCTTTAGTTCATTGCTTTCATTCCTTTTCTTCTCCAAATTTCAACAATGATTTCTTTATGTATTTGCAGTCAAGACAGTACAGGGAGTTTTGGTCCGGGTATTTTGGGTTATGTATTAATTTACTAGGAGATGCTGTGGCAGTGGTGCAACAAATTCTCTCTCAGAGAGAGAGGAGGGAGAAAGGAAAAGATCACCATTTGGGTTAATCATGATTACTATAAACATACACGTGGTACTGCTCCCTCCAAATATAATTACTGAAATGAATAGCGGGAATAGAATTCTCTGATACGTTAGACCAAATGCATCCAGGGAATTTGTATGAAAGGACAACATTTGTCAAATCATCATCTGTGTCCCTTGTTCCAGAGTGCTCTGTGGGAAATATCAAAAGTGTAAACATGAGTGGATTATCAGCTTTCATGGTATCAATGCGTTGCACCTTTCCTCTAGTAAAGAGAATGAATGATTGTCTGTCTTTATAATGATCCTCCAGTGAAAGATAGTAGTGCTTATGGATTAGAGGGAATTTAACACATCAGAGAGAATATTTCCTCAGTAAAAAATAAAAACCGACTTTCAACGGGCATGTGCAGGAGTTACTATATATCAATTTTAGCAAATTAAATTGATTAAGATATTGTATAAGAAAATCTATTTAAGAAATTGTAAATCAGAATTTGGGAACTGGGATGCCAAGGGTTATAATTCAGGGAAATTTAAACTGCAGTTTCAGATCCTTTTTCAAATTGCTGTTCTGGGCTCTGGCTAGACAATGCTCAGATAGGTCGGAGTCCAAGAAGCTTAACACGCATCAAATTCAGATTGCTACAACCAGAAAAAAAAAAAAAAAGTGGAAAATCAAATTCATTTTTTTGTGTTATGCAGGAGACAGGAAAAGGAAGAAGAATTTAAGCTGGGCTATAAAAAGCCAAATACAAAATTATAATTAGCAATAATAAAAATACCCATGGAAATTTGTTGACTTGACTGTGAATTTTGGTACTTTTTCTTTGTGCTCAAGATGATATGAAAAGGTGAAGTGTGTGAGTCTTCAGTGCCCTCTGAAAATCAGAGCCCTCCAATAAAGCATTCAGGAAATGTTATGTTTCTTTTAAAAAAGCTAAACCAAACCAAACCAAACCAAAACAACAAAAACACAGCCTCCCATTATTTCCCATTACAGCACCATTTAGTAACCAACAGAGCAGGGGTCAACACAATTGATCACAAGGTCAATGATTTGAAATGATGCTCAAGATGGATTGTATGAGCCCAAGAGCTGAAGCACCTTGAGGGAGACATCTAGGAGAGAGAGAAGGCAGATCCCAGCTTCTCTGCCTAGAGAAGCCCCTTGCAGGGGGACAATACATCGTTGTTAACATTATTGGGAACACCGACTTTTGAAAAAAAACATCTTCTTGCTTCTGTTGATATTCCAGTGCACACTTAACCTCTAATTTGAGCAAGAAAATTGCAGCTTGGCACACCTCTTGCTGCCCTTGGTTTAGAGGATTTTTAGCACAACACTGAATATTTCCGTAAAGACAGAGAGACCTACATGAGGGGAAGGAGATGCCTCTCACTTTTCTTTCCTGTAAATTCACTAAATAATCATCACATTTTGTAATGATGTCACTGATGTGAAAGGAGCTGGGAAGAGAGGAATAAAGGAAAAGGAGAAAAGGGAAGGGAAGGGAAGGGAAGGGAAGGGAAGGACCTATGACTTGAACTTGGACAACAGACATTTTTAAAAACAAATATTGAGTTTTGCTGTAAGTGATAGTGATAAAAAAGCAATTCATTTGTAACAGGTACTTCTTGTTGCTTTTATTTTCAGGGATTGTGAAATTTCTAAATTGAATTTGAATATATAGGCTTTATTTGTTTCTTGAATAAAAGGAGCATAAAATCACTTTTCCTTTTATAGATAAAAATGTAATCAGAATTTGTTTATCACACCTCTTTCGTTGTCTTAAATTTCATTGGCTGAAGTATCATGGTGTGACATAGCACATCTGGCTGTGTCACTCTGCCTTCCCTAACACAACAGCACATGGCTGATGTGACATGAAATTTAAAAGGACAACATAGCAAAATGGCTCTACTTAGCTGCAGCCATCTGAAGGTGTTTAATAGACCGTGCTTTTCTTTGTAAATAATTGTGTTCTAGAAAAAATTAACTAGGTTTATAGCAACTGAATTAGCCAAGAAGTTTTTTATAACAAGTTGGTTTTAGGCCAAATACATTTCACCTAAAAGCTCGCTAACACCAAGACTGCTTGAGAAGCCAATCTCTCCACACTATTCTGTTTTAATAGTTTAGTTTATACAGCTTCATAAATGTTATTTCTCATCCTTATGCTCAGGAAAGTGTGATACCTATGAAGAACTGGATTTATACACAAGTGAAGATAAGTAGCAGTGTTGAATACTGGAGAGACATCTTCAGATACAGGGGGATTTACATTTTAACAGTAACTCTTCACAATATACGATATTTTTGTCATCACCTCTTATTTCATCCACACAGCTCATGTGGGCACACGGAGATTAAGCCTGTCTTTAAACTGAAATTAAACAAAGAAGATTTTTCCTGCTTTATGGACAGATGGCAGCTTATTACAGGTATTCTCAAATGGTTCCTCTGTGCTTATGTGGACATATGTCAACGAAAAGTGAGTTGCTGTCAGGCTGGACTCATGATTTCTTGCTGAGCAGCACTTATATCCCACTCTCTTTACTGACATGTGAAAAGATTAATAAATGACTTTTCTTTTATAAAGCTCTTTCTGTTGTCATGAACTACTAGATTAAATTAAGTAATTATACACCATTATACTAAATATTAGGAGATTGATTCAATAATTATTCATCTTTGAGACGTTTATAATAATACTCTTTGGAACTGCCCTCTAGCTCTTAGGATCCCAGTACGAAAACCTTGGAACAAAGGAAAATAATCCAAACCTAAATTCATTCTGAGGTAAAATAGTGGTACCCTCATCTGAATGGCAAACAATTTGAAAACCTCTTGGTAACAAAGCACAGGCTGGTGTAAATTGAATTGCAAATACCCCAGTCAAGTGCTTCTGTTCTCCATAGAGATAGTGATTGCAAGCTTTGAGGAAAGCATTGCTCAGTAGCTCAGCCACAACTTGGTATTTTAAAAAGAAGCTCAAGTAAATCTCCTCAACTCTCCTCTG